>OW121740.1:161024805-161151810 GCA_933228675.1 Stomorhina lunata | reverse complement strand
CAAAAACCTAAAATTGGCTGTAGTTTCTTAAATATGCATCCAATCGAAAAAATACTTGATTTTTGTGATCATTTTGAAAATTTTTATTTTTTGTATCAAAAACCTAAAATTGGCTGTAGGTTCTTAAATATGCGTCCAATCGAGAAAATACTTAATTTTTGGGATCATTTTAAAAATTTTGATTTTTTGCATCAAAAACCTAAAATTGGCTGTAGTTTCTTAAATATGCGTCCAGTTTTGGGATCATTTTGAAAATTAACATGTGTTGTATTCAAAAGTTAAAATTGGCTATAGTTTCTTAACCTTCACAGATTATTGCCCAAATGGCTCCACCTGCTCTAGTTTCAGAGATATTTAAGGTTTTTTGTTTTCATATGCAAATTTTGAAAAAATTAGTACGAATTTTGAAATTTTTTTAATTGATCACAGATTTTTGCCCAAATGGATTCTCTATCTCTTGATTTTCAAAAAATTAAGTTTTAGTACGAATTTTGATTTTTTTTAATAATCACAGATTATCTGCTCTAGTTTCCAATATAATTAAGGTTTTATATTTTCATATAAAAGTTTTTAAAAAATAAAGTTTTAGTACGAATTGTGAAATTTGTCTCCTTTAGTATCTTAGATAATTAAGGTTTTCTTTTGGTTCAAAACTTTCCACTAATTGATGTTTATTCCTAAAATCTTTCCCATATAGCTACAAATTTCTCAAGCTACCCACTAATAGCTAACATCTATTTATACTAGAATAAATTTTTTAAATTCAAAAATATTTTAGTTTTTATGTACGAGTAGTTTTTCATGATTTCTGAACCAGATAATTTTTGTTATTTTCTCTTCCTCTACATGGGTTTTTACGTATTGCATTCAATAAAACTTTTAAAATAATATTAAAATGAATACGTTTGGAAAGCAAGCAGAAATGGAGGTCGAAATGCCTATTTAGACACCCTACACTTGTGATGTTTGTTATACTTTAAGATATTGTTTATAGGCCCATTAAGAGGATCAATTAAAATTACTATCTAAAATTTAATTTTCGGCATTTGCATAGATTAGACGCTCCACTACCACCTTATCTACTAAAATTGTTACACAGTTTATAGACATTTTTCTAGGAATCACTTGAGCTGTCATGAGTTTTGAGAACATATTAATATATTGACAAAACTTAGCATCTATCATACCTCAATCAGGGATTCTCTTAAAGTTAAGGTATATAGGTATAGGGTATCATATCTCTGCCTTTAGTTTCCGGCTGATTTTGTGTTTGTATGCATGTTGCTGTCTTCTACTTATAACTGTGTTAGTACTGCCACCGCCACAGAACAACTTGATGGCGAAAGCAGAGAAAAAAATAAAAGGAAACAAAAAACGAAATATTTTGGCAACATATTGGCACTTGAAAGTTTTTGACAAAAGACACAAATTATATACACGACAATACAAAATAGAAAAAAATATATATAAAACGCTTTAAACTGTAAACGTGGATTTTATACAAATTGTTTCAGTTTTTTACCCCAAAAATAAAGTATATAAAAACAGTCATTTTATATGAGTTTAGTACATGTGTTTTGCTAACAAATAAGAGAAAATAAAATAAAATAAATTTTAACTTTTATTTATAAGTTTTGCCATAAACTAACAATAGATTGTTTTAAATTTGTTTCAACAATTTTGACAAAATGTCTCTAGCATTTGCAAAATATGCAAAAAAAAAAAAAAATAATATATTAAGTAGATATTTAACTAGTTTAAGCCCTTTTTCCAGAAACTTTTTATTTAGCTCTTAAATTGACATGTGCCAATATTATTTATATAACAACAAATTTTGCTACTAACGAAAAGTTAATAATATTTATGATGGCAAATTATTTATTTTATTAAAAAGGCATATTTTTGATGGCAAAATGCTTAATGGGCATATTTTCTATTTTTTTCTGTTGGACATAGATTTTATTTTGGATAAGTGACAATATGTTATTTTAGTTTAAAGAAACTGTCAAAGGGTTTATGAATGAATACTATAAATATCATAACTTATATAATAAATTTAGCTATTGTAAAGTAACTTGTGCACTTAATGTGTTATTTAACTTATGAGATTTTGATTGAGAAAAAATAAGTAAGAAAGTGATATATTCGATAACGCCCCGACCATACGATACCCTTCACCACTAAGGTCAAATGTGTTCATTTTCCAGTATAAAGACAAATATTTGCTAAATTTTACCATCATACAAACATTGTTGTCAAAACTTATACACTTAAGCTGTTTCCTTCATTTGGACTTATATGAGAGCTAGGGTCAAATGTGAACCGATTATCTTGAAACTTGGCAAATCGATTACAGTTTTTACAAAAATTATGTATGCAAAAAATAAACTCAAAATTGTTATTATCTTCAGATTTATGAGCGTTTTAGAGATTTTTGTCGCATTTAGTGCGTTTTGACAAAAGGGTTTGTATGTGAGCTATGGTCAAATGTGGACCGATTTCAACGAAATTTAGCAGAATGATTTTGGTTTATATATGGAGTGTTTGTTTTAAATTTCATGAATAAATATTGATATTTGTGGCCAAAATATCAATTCCGGGAATTGGGACCTATGGGAGGTAAAATAAATAATGGACCGATTTTGATGTATTTCAATAGCAATTGTCCCACTATCAAAAAAATGATCTGCGCCATATTTCATCAAACTATCTTTAGAATTGCGACCTGTACTTTGATTATATAGTTCACAGGGGGGGGGGGGGGGGGTCCCGCTGGACGGTTGGCTGTCCAGCCAGACGGACGGATGGACTGACATAGCTAAAGGGACTCAGAAAGTAATTCTAAGTCTATTGGTATACTAAAAGGTGGGTCGAAGACAAATATTTCTTTGCGTTACAAACATCAGCACAAACTTAGAATACCCTTTCCACCTATGGTGGTGAAGGCTATAAATCTTATATTCTTAAACGAGGTATAATTGTATATATATATATATATATATATATATATATATAATTATATATATATAAATATATATATATATATATATATATATATATATATATATATATATATATATATATATATATATATATATATATATATATATATATATATATATATATATATATATATATAGAATGGTTATCTCGAAAACGGTTTTTGATAAAATTTGGACAGTGGGTACCTTTTTTGTAGGTCGAAGAAAAGGGACTTTTGGAACCTTTGCCCCTAATAGGGTAAAAACGGGTAAAAAGGGGAACAAATCGAAAACGTTATATCTTCTGAAGTAATAGGTATAGAAACATAATTGAAATTACGTTTTGAACAGCTACGAAAATAAGCGGATAGGTGTTTGGTACTTTTTTGGAACTATGTCCGATCGGGAGTAAAGAAGGGTCAAAATAGTTTTTTTGGTACTTTTTTAACCCACTCTTATTTTTTAAGCTAAATAATATAGATATGAACTTTGTACTGCAGTCAATAGAAGTAAAAGAAATATTGAACACGTATTTAGTACGCTTTTGATTTGGGTAAAAAAGGGATAAAATTATAACTCAACATCTCAAAAAGTAATATGAATAGGAACATTATGTTATTATAATGAAATGTACCGTATTTAATTGGTACCAAAGAAGTACCAAATATGCATATGGAACTTTTTGAAATTAGGTGATAAAAAGGGGGAAAAATTAGTAATGTTATAACTTTTAAGCAAATTAATGTTTTTCTATTTGTATGTTCTTTATAGGATAGTAAACTGTGAATTTAAGCATGTTATGCTCCTTAGCGAATATGTTGTGGATAAGCCAACGAAGGTTTCTAAGTTGGTAAGACTAATTTCCGACAGGTGGCGCCACTGAAAATTACTAAAAATTAATTAAATCGTATCGTAAACTGTACATTTGATCATGCTAAGATCTTTAGCAAAGTTTAAGCGCATGAGCCGGCGAAGGCTTTTTAGTTGGTATGAATAATTTTCGACAGGTGGTGCTACTGAAAATTACTCAAAGTCAATTTTATCGTAAGCTGTACATTAAATCACGCTATAATCTTAAGCAAAGTTGTTGCAGATAAGACGACAAAGGTTTATTAATTGACATGGCCAAAGTCCGACAGGTGGCGCGACTAAAAATTACTATAATCATAAGCAAAGTTGTTACGCATAAGCAGATGAAGGTTTCTTAGTAAGTATGAACTACTTCAGGTGGCGCCACTGAAAACTACTCAAAATGAATTAAATCGTAAAATGTGCATTTGATCAGGCTATAATCTTTAGCAAAGTTGTTGCGCATGAGTCGACGGAGGTTTCTGTTGGTATGACCAATTTCCAAAATTATTCAAAATGAGTTAAACTGTAAACTATGCAAACTATGTGTTGATCTTACAAAATAAATAAAATAATTCAAAATTAACTGAATATTTGTCTTTCCTCTAAATTAATTTTAGTACTTTATAAAATAAAATATATAAAAACTTTAAAAATGCCTCTAAATGCTTATCACAAAGCTCCGAGCAAGGCTCGGTCAACCAGGTACTAACTAGTTATATCATAATTTATTAAAATCTTATGAAATCATATTTAGAAATTATTTTTCAAAAAAAATTGTATTTAAATTTAATCCTACAAAAAAATAGAAAAAAATTGACTTACGATTACAAAAAACATTATCATGAGTAAATTCTCATTAAAATCTTGTACAAAAAGCAAAATTTATTTACAGTACCTGGTTGACCGAGCCTTGCTCGGAGCTTTGAGATAAGCATTTCGAAGCAAATTTTAAAGCTTTCATATATTTTATTTTATAAAGTACAACTAAAATAAATTTTGAAATTTTAAATTTAAAACTATTTTTGTATCGTTTTATTCATTTTGTCCGGTCCCCACATGATCAAATGCATAGTTTACAGTTCATGCGCAACAACTTTGCTATGGATCATAGCCTGATCAAATTCACAGTTCACGATTTCATTTTGGGTAATTTTCAATGGCGCCATCTGCTGGAAATTAGTCATACCGAATAAGAAAACTTTGCTCGCTCATGTGCCACAGTTTTGCTAATGATCATAGCATGTTCAAATGAACAGTTTACGATTTAATTTACTCTGAGTAATTTTTAGTGCCGCCACCTATCGGACATGTTTGATACCATGTAAGAAATATTCGTCAGCTCATCTGCAACAACTTTGCTAAAGATCATAGCATGATCAATTGCACAGATTACCATTTAATTCACTTTCAGTAATGGCTTTACCGAGCATTTACTCGAATTTGGCCCAAAAATTTACATTTTCGCGAAACTCATCAATTTGAAATCGCAGATACGTCAAAACGGTTCAAGATATCAACCTAATTTTTGGGTTTTATTCTAACATTTGTCTGTTTTAACACACTGGAGAGAAAATTCTAAATTTGTAATATTTGTTGAACAAAATTTTCAAAAAATAAAAAAATGATTTTTGAAACCGACCTGAGAAAAATGTATCATTTTTCAATATGAAAAAACTAAGTAATTTTGATTTTATTTATACAAAATTGAACAATTTACTAGTAATAAGTCATTTAATGATAAATCATGTCTAACTTTGGAATGTCTTTATTTACAATATACAATTTTTGGTGCATATCCTTAGGCGCGTTTTCAAGGACATGAATTTTCGGGGGAAAACTACAATAACTTTAAAACTACCTCATGAATTTTCGTCTTTCATGATTTGAAATAAAGCTGTGTTAGTTTTCTTTAATATTCTATTATTTTTTTTTTGTAAAAATGATTTATTTTAGGTCTAAATTTCGCAAAAACAAAAAATAACCCATTTTTCCCCATACAAATGGGCTCTTAAACTTTAGACCCGATGCGCGCCCATAGAACATTATCCGATTTGGCTCAAATTTCCAGATCTAAACTTTTTGACCTAGTGTAACAATATTCCGTAGAAAAACATTTGAAATCAAAGAAATTTTCCTGTCACCCTATAGTGCATCATGCCACACTCTATGAATGCCTTGGAATTATTAAAATATATAATAATACTATGCTATTTAAAAAACGACAAAAAAGAGATCTAGTGGGTAAAAATAATTTGAGTACGCTGAATACAATATTGCTAATTATTGTTTTAGGTTAGCTCTAGTTTTCGAGATATAGCGTTATTTAAATATTCACGTAACTCGAAAACTGTTTATTTTCTTGAACTAAGTAAAAAATTCGAAATTCGGAAGCAAAATTATCTTTCAGAAACATTCATAATTTTTCTTAATCCGAGCAGTCGTTTTGGAAAACAATTTTTTTGTTTGCAAAAAAAAAAATATTTTTGAAAATGGAAATTTTTGTGATTTTTCAAAAAAAAAAAAATATTTTTTTTTTGCAAACAAAAAAATTTATCTCCAAAACGAATGTTCCTGAAAGATAATTTTGTTGCTGAATTTCGTTTTTTTACTTAGTTCAAGAAAATAAACAGTTTTCGAGTTACGCGAATATTTATTGCACAACCTCCTCTATTTTTTCAGAGGTAGTGAAAACATTGAAACCATCAACAATGATTTAACCACCCACTGATTGTGATATTATGAAACTAAAACCGAATTTGGTGTGGAAAAAAGTTCTTCGCACAAAATTACAATAAATGTTGCTTCTTTTTAAATTTTGGGCAAATAGTTAGCTTTTCGCATATGAAAAGCTATGCATTTTTAAGCATTAGGAAGTTAAATGTTTTTATTATATTAACTTTTATTTTAACTTCCTACATTTCATTTCTTTGAAGTATTTCAAAAGAGTCTTTCACAAAAAATATGAATCTCTAAAGGAAAAAAGGGGGAAATGAGTGGATTCAGAAGTAACTTGTATCAAGTGCAGTCCCCTCGGTCTGATTCCGGTGTAAAATAATGGATCTAGACTTAATTAGTTGTTAGTAATTAACGAAAAAATCAAGCTTTTGGCGAAATTTACAACTACAGTATATTCAACACGTTCCTAGGACTTTTCTTCAAACCAACTGTCATACATCAGGATTTCTAAAAAATTTTGTCTTATTAGAGAAACATTTCTTACACTGTCTACAGCTTAGCTTTCTGGTCTTAAATTATTTGGATAGATAGATTTACTGCATTCTACCTTAAACTCCATACTATTTATCACTTTGAGCCTTTTAATATTTCGACTTCAATTTTTGAAATACCCCAGGGTATGAATAATATTTGGTTCAAAGTGCACTCGCTTTAGTATTGTAAACATTTTATTCAAAATATTTAAATTATACAAAAGGTATAATACAAAAGAAGTTTATTTTTTTTATAGAAATCTTAGAAATGTATTTTTTACAAGGGGTTACATACAGTGAAAGGCAAAGTAGACAATTTTTTATGATTTCATTTAAGCATAAAGAATTAAATACAAAGAATTTCTTTTCCTTTAAAAACAGAAGATACTGGACTTTTCAAAATTTTACTACCCACTGTTTGTAAAATTTGCATATTTTATTCTATCAAAGAATTTATTTGAATAGATTTTATTTGCATTGCCTACACAAATATTCTTGTATATGCATACAAAAAAAAAGGATACGAAACATATAAAGAACAAAAGCAAAATATCAAGCAAAAAAAAAGAAAGAAGAAAAAAAAAAATAAAATCAAAAGTACAATTTGTATATCCATATAAATTTCCTAGTGTTCCTATTACATAAAATAAATGCAACGAATTTGAAACTCAATGAAGATGTAAAAACCATTATAAATTTTATAAAAGTTAAAGGAAAGAAATTGCTGTATATTCAAAGCAAATAAAATGTGCAACTAAATATGTACTTATATAAAAGAGGAAAAGGAATGTATCAAAGAAAGTACATTTCCGCAAAATAAATACAAATTCCTGCCTGTATTCTTTTTTTTTTAAATTTCCCCTACATTTTAGTTTTTCTTAAAACTAAATCAAAAGGATTTTTGGTTGGTCTAGTTACTGCTATATACATATATATATATATATTAGGGTGCCAGTTATTTTTCAAAGTTGGAATTTGTATGAAGCCAACCTCCAGATTTGTTCGAAATTTTGAAAAAAAAACAGTCCCTTGAACATTTCGAACAAATATGGGGGTTCGCCTGAAACTTATTTCTTAAAAAAAAAAAAATTCCCATATAGGTTATTAGCACTCTAATGTATATGTAGATTAAATACGATTTCTAGATATAAGAAACACTAAAAAGTTAAATGTCTTGAAAGAATTAAATTTTTGGATTAAAGACTTTTTCAAAAATTTTTTAAAAAATATTTTTTTTTAATTTCCAATCATTGGTTAAATTCTGTACAAATAACAAACTTTTGAAAAATTTCCTATAAAAATATAGAATTTTTTTTTAGAAAATTTCTAATTTTTATAGGAAATGGAAATTTCAAAAATTTTTCAAAATAATTATATTTTTAAAAAACTTTCTAAAAAAGATTTAAAATTTCCTTTAAAATAATAAAACTTTTGAAAAATTTCCTATAAAAAAAGAAATTTTTTGAATAATTTCACATAAAAATAAAAATGTTTTGAAAAATTTCCTATAAATAATTAAATTTTCAAAAAAAATCCTATGAAAAATTTAATTTTCGAAAAATTTCCTATTAAAATAAGAAATTTTTAAAAAAATTCCTACAAAAATAAGAAATTTTTGAAAAATTTCCTATACAAATAAAAAATTTTGGAAAAATTTCCTTTAAAAATATGAAATTTTTGAAAAATTTCCCATAAAAATAAGAAATTTTTGAAAAATTTCTAATAAAAATATGAAATTTTTAAAAAATTTCTAATAAAAATAAGAAATTTTTGAAAAATTTCCTAAAAAAATAAAAAATTTCTTATAAAAATAAGAAAAATTTCCAATTAAAATAAGAAAGTTTTGAAAAATTTCCTATAAAAATAAGAAATTTTAAAAAAATTTTCGATAAAAATAAGATATTATTGAAAAATTTTAAATACAAATAAGAAATTTTTGAAAAATTTGCTATAAAAATAAGTAAATCTTGAAAAATTTCTTATAAAAACAAAAAATTTTTGAAAAATTTCCTAGAAAAATAAGAAATTTTTTGAAAAATTTCCCATAAAAATAAGAAATTTTTGAAAAATTTCTAATAAAAATATGAAATTTTTAAAAAATTTCCTAAAAAAATAAAAAATTTCCTATAAAAATAAGAAATTTTTAATAATAAAAATAAGAAATTTTTGAAAAATTTCCTATAAAAATAAAAAAAAATTAAAAAATTTCCTATAAAAATAAGAAAAATTTCCAATAAAAATAAGAAAGTTTTGAAAAATATCCTATAAAAATAAGAAATGAAAAGTTTTCTTTAAAAATAAGAAGTTTTTTTTTTAATTTCCTATAAAAAATAAGACATTTTTTTAAAATTTCCTATAAAAATAAGAAATTTTAAAAAAATTTTCGATAAAATTAAGATATTATTGAAAAATTTTAAATACAAATAAGAAATTTTTGAAAAATTTGCTATAAAAATAGGTAAATCTTGAAAAATTTCTTATAAAAACAAGAAATTTTTGAAAAATTTCCTAGAAAAATAAGAAACTTTTGAATAATTTCTTATAAAAATAAGAAATTTTTGAAAAATTTCTTATAAAAATAAGAAATTTTTGAAAAATTTCTTATAAAAATAAGAAATTTTTGAAAAATTTCTTATAAAAATAAGAAATTTTTGAAAAATTTCTTATAAAAATAAGAAATTTTTGAAAAATTTCCTATAAAAATAAGAAATTTTTGAAAAAAATTTTATAAAAATAAGAAATTTTTGAAAAATTTATGATGAAAATAAGAAATTTTTGAAAAATTCATGATAAAAATAAGAAATTTTTGAAAAATTTCTTATAAAAATAAGAAATTTTTGAAAAATTTTCTATAAAAATAAGAAATTTTTGAAAAATTTCCTGTAAAAATAAGAAATTTTTGTAAAATTTCCTATAAAAATAAGAAATTTCTGTAAGGCTTCCTATAAAAATAAGAAGTTTTTTAAAAATATACTATAAAAAATTTTTGAAAAATTTCCTATAAAAAAAGAAATTTTTTGAAAATTTCCTATAAAAAATAAAAAATTTTTGGAAAATTTCCCATCAAAATAAGATATTCTTGAAAAATTAAGAAAATTAATAAGTAAATCTTGAAAAATTTCTTATAAAAACAAGAAATTTTTGAAAAATTTCCTAGAAAAATAAGAAATTTTTGAAAAATTTCCTAGAAAAATAAGAAATTTTTGAAAAATTTCCTAGAAAAATAAGAAATTTTTGAATAATTTCGTATAAAAATAAGAAATTTTTGAAAATTTTCTTATAAAAATAAGAAATTTTTGAAAAATTTCTTATAAAAATAAGAAATTTTTGAAAAATTTCTTATAATAATAAGAAATTTTTGAAAAATTTCTTATAAAAATAAGAAATTTTTGAAAAATTTTTTATAAAAATAAGAAATTTTTGAAAAATTTATGATGAAAATAAGAAATTTTTGAAAAATTTATGATAAAAATAAGAAATTTTTGAAAAATTTCTTATAAAAATAAGAAATTTTTGAAAAATTTTCTATAAAAATAAGAAATTTTTGAAAAATTTTCTATAAAAATAAGAAATTTTTGAAAAATTTCCTATCAAAATAAGAAATTTTTGAAATATTTCCTATAAAAATAAGAAATTTTGGTAAAATTTCCTATAAAAATAAGAAATTTTTGAAAAATTTCCTATAAAAATAAGAAATTTTTGTAAGGCTTCCTATAAAAATAAGAAGTTTCTTAAAAATATCCTATAAAAAATAAAAAAATTTTGGAAAATTTCCTTTTAAAAATAAGAAATTTTTTTAAAATTTCCTATAAAAAATAAGAAATTTTTGGAAAATTTCCTATAAAAATAAGATATTTTTAAAAAAATTTCCTATACAAATAAGAAATTTTTGAAAAATTTCCTATAAAAATAAGAAATTTTTCAAAAAATTTTCTATAAAAATAAGATATTTTTAAAAATTTCCGATAAAAAATAAGAAGTTTTTTAACAATTTTTCATAAAAATAAGAAATTTTTTGAAAAATTTCGTATAGAAATAAACATTTTTTTGAAAAATTGTCTATAAAAATTATAAATTTTTCAAAAATTTCCTATAAATGAAAAAAAAAAATTGAAAAATTTCCTATTAAACAAAGAAATGTTTGAAAAATTTCCTATAAAAATAAGAAATTTTTGAAGAAATTCCTATAAAAATGTAAAGTTTTTGAAAAATTGCCATTAAAAAAAGACATTTTTTATTGGAAACACTCCTTTTTAATTCTGTAAAATACCAATAATACTTTTTAAGTCTAAATATGAAAACTAACCCCCTCAAACATCTCAGCAAAAATATATATCCAATATTAAAAAAGAAATAAAAGGAAATAGTATAAAATTTTTAGCTGGCTGCTAGAAAACGAGATTGTCAAGAAAAAAATAGTATATAAATTCCAAATAAATGCTAACGATTTGCCTGATTTAACACCAAATTTTGAGAAAATATTATTTTTATATATTTTTTATTTTCTCCCGCATTTTAGGCTTATTTTTTCATTTCTATAATCCAACAATTCTTTGTGTTGGTCTGATTTTCTTCCTTTAGGTTACCATGAATTTGATGCCACTGACAGGCAGTCGGGCACACATACATACAAGAGTTAAAGCTTTTGGCATATAAATATAAATCTGTATCTTTTCTGTTACCTTCCCCGTTTATTTCCTTCAATTTGTTTTGTGTGAAAAAAATAATGTTATTAAATTTGCCATAAAATACACATTTCAACTGTAAAATCGCTTTTTAAATACATCTTTGCGTTGGTTGTAATGAAATAAAATTGAATATTAAATGGCATTTGAGACATATTAAAATGAAATAAAAATTTTGATCGTAAAAAAGAAGAGATTAATTTTGTGTGCGTTTTTCTTTAGCTGCTATTTTGAAATATAATTTTAAAAGCGAAATAATAAATAATATTTTGCGATTGTAAATTAGAAGAAGCTTAGCAGTAAATCAAATTATGATTTTGGTTTCTTTAGAAAAGGAGTTAAAAATTAGAATATTCAAATTTTATTGCATTTGCGCCTAACTGATAGTTTTAGGTTTCATATTCCCTAGGTCTAACAGAAAATTTTTACAACGACATATTCATTCAAGTTAAATTAAAAACGACAAATTTTCTACGAAAGAAGTTTTTCTAGGAAAAGTTTTTAAAACGAAAAAAATGTTCATTATAAAACTTTTTTCTATAGAAAAAATTTCATTATAAAACTTTTTTCTATAGAAACAATTTCATTATAAAAATTTTTCTATAGAAAAAATTTCATTATAAAAATTTTTCTATAGAAAAAATTTCATTATAAAAATTTTTCTATAGAAAAAATTTCATTATAAAAATTTTTCTATAGAAAGAATTTCATTACAAAAATTTTTCTATAGAAAAAATTTCATTGCAAAATTTTTTCTATAGAAAAAATTTCATTATAAAATTTTTTCTATAGAAACAATTTTTTCTGTTGGAAAAATTAGATTATAAAATTTTTCATACAGAAAAAGTTTCATTATAAAATTTTTTCTATAGAAAAAATTTCATTATAAAATTTTTCTATAGAAAAAAATTTATTATAAAAATGTTTCTATAGAAAAAATTTCATTGTAAAATTTTGTCTATAGAAAAAATTTCATTGTAAAATTTTGTCTATAGAAAAAATTTCATTATAAAATTTTTTCTATAATAAAAATTTCATTGCAAAATTTTTTCTATAATAAAAATTTCATTGCAAAATTTTTTCTATAATAAAAATTTCATTGCAAAATTTTTTCTATAATAAAAATTTCATTGCAAAATTTTTTCTATAGAAAAAATTTTATAATGAAATTTTTTCTATAGAAAAAATTTTATAATGAAATTTTTTCTATAGAAAAAAATTCATTATAAAATTTTTTCTATAGAAACAATTTCATTGTAAAAATTTTTCTAACAATAAATTTCATTATAAAATTTTTTCTATGGAAAAAATTTCATTGTAAAATTTTGTCTATAGAAAAAATTTCATTGTAAAATTTTGTCTATAGAAAAAATTTCATTATAAAATTTTTTCTATAATAAAAATTTCATTGCAAAATTTTTTCTATAATAAAAATTTCATTGCAAAATTTTTTCTATAGAAAAAATTTCATTATAAAATTTTTTCTATAGAACAAATTTCATTACAAAATTTTTTCTATAGAAAAAAATTCATTATAAAATTTTTTCTATAGAAACAATTTCATTGTAAAAATTTTTCTAACAATAAATTTCATTATAAAATTTTTTCTATGGAAAAAATTTCATTATAAAAATTTTTCTAACAATAAATTTCATTATAAAATTTTTTCTATAGAAAAAATTTCATTATAAAATTTTTTCTATAGAAAAAATTTCATTATAAAATTTTTTCTATAGAAAAAATTTCATTATAAAATTTTTTCTATAGAAAAAATTTCATTATAAAATTTTTTCTATAGAAAAAATTTCATTATAAAATTTTTTCTATAGAAAAAATTTCATTATAAAATTTTTTCTATAGAAAAAATTTCATTATAAAATTTTTTCTATAGAAATAATTTCATTATAAAATTTTTTCTATAGAAAAAATTTCATTATAAAATTTTTTCTATAGAAAAAATTTCATTATAAAATTTTTTCTATAGAAAAAATTTCATTATAAAATTTTTTCCATAGAAAAAATTTCATTATAAAATTTTTTCTATAGAAAAAATTTCATTATAAATTTTTTTCTATAGAAAAAATTTCATTATAAAATTTTTTCTATAGAAAAAAAATCATTATAAAATTTTTTCTATAGAAAAAATTTCATTATAAAATTTTTTCTATAGAAAAAATTTTATAATGAAATTTTTTCTATAGAAAAAATTTTATAATGATTTTTTTTCTATAGAAAAAATTTTATAATGAAATTTTTTCTATAGAAAAAAATTTATAATGAAATTTTTTCTATAGAAAAAATTTTATAATGAAATTTTTTCTATGGAAAAAATTTTATAATGAAATTTTTTCTATAGAAAAAATTTTATAATGAAATTTTTTCTATAGAAAAAATTTTATAATGAAATTTTTTCTATAGAAAAAATTTTATAATGAAATTATTTCTATAGAAAAAATTTTATAATGAAATTTTTTCTATAGAAAAAATTTTATAATGAAATTTTTTCTATAGAAAAAATTTTATAATGAAATTTTTTCTATAGAAAAAATTTTATAATGAAATTTTTTCTATAGAAAAAATTTTATAATGAAATTTTTTCTATAGAAAAAATTTTATAATGAAATTTTTTCTATAGAAAAAATTTTATAATGAAATTTTTTCTATAGAAAAAATTTTATAATGAAATTTATTGTTAGAAAAATTTTTATAATGAAATTTTTTCCATAGAAAAAATTTTATAATGAAATTTATTGTTAGAAAAATTTTTACAATGAAATTGTTTCTATAGAAAAAATTTTATAATGAATTTTTTTCTATAGAAAAAATTTTGTAATGAAATTTGTTCTATAGAAAAAATTTTATAATGAAATTTTTTCTATAGAAAAAATTTTGCAATGAAATTTTTATTATAGAAAAAATTTTGCAATGAAATTTTTATTATAGAAAAAATTTTATAATGAAATTTTTTCTATAGACAAAATTTTACAATGAAATTTTTTCTATAGACAAAATTTTACAATGAAATTTTTTCCATAGAAAAAATTTTATAATGAAATTTATTGTTAGAAAAATTTTTACAATGAAATTGTTTCTATAGAAAAAATTTTATAATGAATTTTTTTCTATAGAAAAAATTTCATTATAAAATTTTTTCTATAGAAAAAATTTCATTATAAAATTTTTTCTATAGAAAAAATTTTGCAATGAAATTTTTATTATAGAAAAAATTTTGCAATGAAATTTTTATTATAGAAAAAATTTTGCAATGAAATTTTTATTATAGAAAAAATTTTGCAATGAAATTTTTATTATAGAAAAAATTTTATAATGAAATTTTTTCTATAGACAAAATTTTACAATGAAATTTTTTCTATAGACAAAATTTTACAATGAAATTTTTTCTATAGAAACATTTTTATAATAAATTTTTTTCTATAGAAAAATTTTATAATGAAATTTTTTCTATAGAAAAAATTTTATAATGAAACTTTTTCTGTATGAAAAATTTTATAATCTAATTTTTCCAACAGAAAAAATTGTTTCTATAGAAAAAATTTTATAATGAAATTTTTTCTATAGAAAAAATTTTGCAATGAAATTTTTTCTATAGAAAAATTTTTGTAATGAAATTCTTTCTATAGAAAAATTTTTATAATGAAATTTTTTCTATAGAAAAATTTTTATAATGAAATTTTTTCTATAGAAAAATTTTTATAATGAAATTTTTTCTATAGAAAAATTTTTATAATGAAATTGTTTCTATAGAAAAAAGTTTTATAATGAAATTTTTTCTATAGAAAAAAGTTTTATAATGAACATTTTTTTCGTTTTAAAAACTTTTCCTAGAAAAACTTCTTTCGTAGAAAATTTGTCGTTTTTAATTTAACTTGAATGAATATGTCGTTGTAAAAATTTTCTGTTAGACCTAGGGAATATGAAACCTAAAACTATCAGTTAGGCGCAAATGCAATAAAATTTGAATATTCTAATTTTTAACTCCTTTTCTAAAGAAACCAAAATCATAATTTGATTTACTGCTAAGCTTCTTCTAATTTACAATCGCAAAATATTATTTATTATTTCGCTTTTAAAATTATATTTCAAAATAGCAGCTAAAGAAAAACGCACACAAAATTAATCTCTTCTTTTTTACGATCAAAATTTTTATTTCATTTTAATATGTCTCAAATGCCATTTAATATTCAATTTTATTTCATTACAACCAACGCAAAGATGTATTTAAAAAGCGATTTTACAGTTGAAATGTGTATTTTATGGCAAATTTAATAACATTATTTTTTTCACACAAAACAAATTGAAGGAAATAAACGGGGAAGGTAACAGAAAAGATACAGATTTATATTTATATGCCAAAAGCTTTAACTCTTGTATGTATGTGTGCCCGACTGCCTGTCAGTGGCATCAAATTCATGGTAACCTAAAGGAAGAAAATCAGACCAACACAAAGAATTGTTGGATTATAGAAATGAAAAAATAAGCCTAAAATGCGGGAGAAAATAAAAAATATATAAAAATAATATTTTCTCAAAATTTGGTGTTAAATCAGGCAAATCGTTAGCATTTATTTGGAATTTATATACTATTTTTTTCTTGACAATCTCGTTTTCTAGCAGCCAGCTAAAAATTTTATACTATTTCCTTTTATTTCTTTTTTAATATTGGATATATATTTTTGCTGAGATGTTTGAGGGGGTTAGTTTTCATATTTAGACTTAAAAAGTATTATTGGTATTTTACAGAATTAAAAAGGAGTGTTTCCAATAAAAAATGTCTTTTTTTAATGGCAATTTTTCAAAAACTTTACATTTTTATAGGAATTTCTTCAAAAATTTCTTATTTTTATAGGAAATTTTTCAAACATTTCTTTGTTTAATAGGAAATTTTTCAATTTTTTTTTTTCATTTATAGGAAATTTTTGAAAAATTTATAATTTTTATAGACAATTTTTCAAAAAAATGTTTATTTCTATACGAAATTTTTCAAAAAATTTCTTATTTTTATGAAAAATTGTTAAAAAACTTCTTATTTTTTATCGGAAATTTTTAAAAATATCTTATTTTTATAGAAAATTTTTTGAAAAATTTCTTATTTTTATAGGAAATTTTTCAAAAATTTCTTATTTGTATAGGAAATTTTTTTAAAAATATCTTATTTTTATAGGAAATTTTCCAAAAATTTCTTATTTTTTATAGGAAATTTTAAAAAAATTTCTTATTTTTAAAAGGAAATTTTCCAAAATTTTTTTATTTTTTATAGGATATTTTTAAGAAACTTCTTATTTTTATAGGAAGCCTTACAAAAATTTCTTATTTTTATAGGAAATTTTTCAAAAATTTCTTATTTTTATAGGAAATTTTACCAAAATTTCTTATTTTTATAGGAAATATTTCAAAAATTTCTTATTTTGATAGGAAATTTTTCAAAAATTTCTTATTTTTATAGAAAATTTTTCAAAAATTTCTTATTTTTATAGAAAATTTTTCAAAAATTTCTTATTTTTATAAGAAATTTTTCAAAAATTTCTTATTTTTATCATAAATTTTTCAAAAATTTCTTATTTTCATCATAAATTTTTCAAAAATTTCTTATTTTTATAAAAAATTTTTCAAAAATTTCTTATTTTTATAAGAAATTTTTCAAAAATTTCTTATTATTATAAGAAATTTTTCAAAAATTTCTTATTTTTATAAGAAATTTTTCAAAAATTTCTTATTTTTATAAGAAAATTTTCAAAAATTTCTTATTTTTATACGAAATTATTCAAAAATTTCTTATTTTTCTAGGAAATTTTTCAAAAATTTCTTATTTTTCTAGGAAATTTTTCAAAAATTTCTTATTTTTCTAGGAAATTTTTCAAAAATTTCTTGTTTTTATAAGAAATTTTTCAAGATTTACTTATTAATTTTCTTAATTTTTCAAGAATATCTTATTTTGATGGGAAATTTTCCAAAAATTTTTTATTTTTTATAGGAAATTTTCAAAAAATTTCTTTTTTTATAGGAAATTTTTCAAAAATTTTTTATAGTATATTTTTAAAAAACTTCTTATTTTTATAGGAAGCCTTACAGAAATTTCTTATTTTTATAGGAAAAATTTCAATATAAAATTTTTTCTATGGAAAAAATTTCATTATAAAATTTTTTCTATAGAAAAAATTTCATTATAAAATTTTTTCAATAGAAAAAATTTCAATATAAAATTTTTTCTATAGAAAAAATTTCATTATAAAATTTTTTCTATAGAAAAAATTTTAGTATAAAATTTTTTCTATAGAAAAAATTTCATTATAAAATTTTTTCTATAGAAGAAATTTCATTATAAAAATTTTTCTATAGAAAAAATTTCATTATAAAAATTTTTCTATAGAAAAAATTTCATTATAAAAATTTTTCTATAGAAAAAATTTTCATTATAAAATTTTTCATATAGAAAAAGTTTCATTATAAAATTTTTTCTATAGAAAAAATTTCATTATAAAAATTTTTCTATAGAAAAAATTTCATTATAAAAATTTTTCTATAGAAAAAATTTCATTATACAAATTTTTCTATAGAAAAAATTTCATTGTAAAATTTTGTCTATAGAAAAAATTTCATTATAAAATTTTTTCTATAGAAAAAATTTCATTGCAAAATTTTTCCTATAGAAAAAATTTCATTATAAAATTTTTTCTATAGAACAAATTTTATTATAAAATTTTTTCTATAGAACAAATTTCATTATAAAATTTTTTCTATAGAAACAAATTCATTATAAAATTTTTTCTATAGAAACAATTTCATTGTAAAAATTTTTCTAACAATAAATTTCATTATAAAATGTTTTCTATAGAAAAAATTTCATTGTAAAGTTTTTTCTATAGAAAAAATTTCATTATAAAATTTTTCCTATAGAAAAAATTTCATTATAAAATTTTTTCTATAGAAAAAATTTCATTATAAAATTTTTTCAATAGAAAAAATTTCAATATAAAATTTTTTTCTATAGAAAAAATTTCATTATAAAATTTTTCCTATAGAAAAAATTTCATTATAAAATTTTTTCTATAGAAAAAATTTCATTATAAAATTTTTTCTATAAAAAAATTTCATTATAAAATTTTTTCTATAGAAAAAATTTCAGTATAAAATTTTTTCTACAGAAAAAATTTTATTATAAAATTTTTTCTACAGAAAAAAATTCATTATTATAAAATTTTTTCTATAAAAAAAAAAAATTCATTATAAAATTTTTTCTATAGAAAAAATTTCATTATAAAATTTTTTCTATAGAAAAAATTTCATTATAAAATTTTTTCTATAGAAAAAATTTCATTATAAAATTTTTTCTATAGAAAAAATTTCATTATAAAATTTTTTCTATTTTATTCTATTTTATTCTATAGAAAAAATTTCATTATAAAATTTTTTCTATAGAAAAAATAATTTTTTCAGTTTTTCACCACATTATTACTTTCAAATTTTCAAATTAATAATTTGAGAATTAAAAATGAACTCAAGCCTGATAAATCCTAATTTTTCAATTAATTCAATTTAAAGTTCGAATAATTTATTCCCAAATAATTAAAAGCAAAGGGCACGTTGCATTTACACACACATACATTCATGTAATTTACTTACATATGTGAACACTGTTACTACTCTATAAATAGCATCAAACCAAAAAGTCTTGTTCTTCTCTACATGCCAACGGCAAATGAAAAGATCAAAATTTTCATCATAAAATCTTTTCTATAGACAAATTTTCATTGTAAAATTTTTTTCTAAAGAAAATTTTTCATTTTTAATTTTTTTCTATACAAAAAATTTTGTTACAAAATTTTTTGTATAAAAAACTGTTCATTATAAAATTTTTTTAATTGAAAATTTTTCATTAGAAAAATTTTTTATATTGAAGATTTTCAGTACTGGGTGTTATATTTATACTCAAACTATTAAATTACACTCAGGTGAGATCTCATTGTGGAATACAATTTTTAAAGCCCACATAAATATTTGCTTATGTTTTCACCCCAATTAAATAATTTATTTAATTCTCACTTAATAAAATTTCTTTAAAAACTACGATTTCTTTGATAACGAAGAGAAAACAAAAAATCGACAATTTAATCAGTTAATGGTTTATTAAGCAAATACAAAAACACCTTTGTAAGCATTAAACAAACTATAAAATTTATTTATTTATAATTATATCTTTTAATTTCAAACCGCATACGCTCATTTTAATCCTAACGACCTTCACACTTTAGCAAAAAATAATGAAAACACTATTTATGCAGAAAATCAAAAGAAAAATGCACTCACTTGTACTCACATACATATAAACATTTAACACTCACTACCACTAATATACCAACAAAAAATAAAAAAAAAAAACATTCTGAATGACTGACTAAATGCATGTATGAGTGAGTGAATGATTAAATGACTGAATAAGTTGTTTTAAAGCTCAAGTGCTAGAGAAAAATCTTTTATACATGAGCTTGGGAGGAAACTCGAAAAAGTGGAGAATACAAGGACAAAAATAAATTGCAACAACTTTTTTAGGTTTCTGGTGTGAAATAGTATTTAAGGGTATAAGGAGGTGGAGTGTTTTTTTAAATGTGTCATTTAACGAAATAAGCGTAAATATAAAGATAAGTAGTTTAACATATACTACACTTAGGTAGAAATGTTGAGTTACTACAACACATAGTGTTTAAACAAACCAACAGTTCTAGATTGAAAAGGGTCAGAATTACATGCTATCGTGTTTTGCTAGATAACACTACTCCACAAAATAAAACTTTTTGCTTTACATATAATAAATAATATAATAATACACGGTCGAGATTTAGAATTCTATGGATACATTATTTTACAATTTTTTTTTATTAATTTTGCCATTTTTCAATGGTAGATTTTAAAAATTTATACAAAATAGGGGATGATAAAAATATACAATTTTCATTATATGGTCAAAAAACTGTGAAAGTTTCAAATAAAATAAACCTCATTTCCTGAAAATCCATTCATAAATAGTGATTTTGTTAACAAAAAAGTAAATGAAGTGTTTTGTTTCGATTGAAATATTTTCATTATAATATTTTTTCCATAGAAAAATTTTCATTATAAATTTTTTTTCTATCGAAAAATTTTCATTATTAAATTTTTTCTATGGAAAAATTTTCATTATATAATTTTTTCTGTAGAAACATTTTTATTGTACAATTTTTTCTACAGAAAAATTTTCATTATAGAATTTTTTCTATAGAAAAATTTTGTTTAAAAAATTTTTTCTATTGAAAAATTCTCAGTATAAAATTTTTCTATTGAAAAATTTTCAGTATAAAATTTTTTCTATGGAAAAATTTTTATTCTAAAATTTTTTCTATGAAAAAAATTTCATTATAGAACTTTTTCTGTTGAAAAATTTTCATTATAAAATTTCATCTATAAAAAAATTTTCACTGTAGAAAAATTTTTATTATAAAATTTTTTTATAGAAACATTTTCGTTATAAAATTTTTTCTACAGAAAAATTTTCATTTTAAAATTTTTTCTATTGAAAAATGTTCATTATAAAATTTTTTCTATAGAAAAATTTTGTTTAAAAAATTTTTTCTATTGAAAAATTCTCAGTATAAAATTTTTTCTATTGAAAAATTTTCAGTATAAAATTTTTTCTATGGAAAAATTTTTATTCTAATATTTTTTCTATGAAAAAATTTTCATTATAGAATTTTTCCTATTGAAAAATTTTCATTATTATAAAATTTGTTTATAGATTTTTTTCTATAAAAAATTTTCATTATAAAATTTTTTCTACAGAAAAATTTTTATTATAATTTTTTTTTTATTGAAAAATTTTCATTATAAATTTTTTTCTATGGAAAAATTTTCATTGTAGAATTTTTTCTATTGAAAAATTCTCAGTATAAAATTTTTTCTATTGAAAAATTTTTAGTATAAATTTTTTTCTATGGAAAAATTTTTATTCTAATTTTTTTTCTATGAAAAAATTTTCATTATAGAATTTTTTCTATTGAAAAATTTTCATTTTTATAAAATTTTTTTATAAAATTTTTTCTATAGAAAAATTTTCATTATAAAATTTTTTCCACAGAAAAATTTTCATTATAAAATTTTTTATATTGAAAAATTTTCATTATAAATTTTTTTCTATAGAAAAATTTTCATTGTAGAATTTTTTCTATTGAAAAACTGCCATTATAAAATTTTTTCTATAGAAAAATTTTCTTTAAAAAATTTTTTCTATTGAAAAATTCTCAGTACAAAATTTTTTCTATTGAAAAATTTTCAGTATAAAATTTTTTCTATGGAAAAATTTTTATTCTAAAATTTTTTCTATGAAAAAATTTTCATTATAGAATTTTTTCTATTGAAAAATTTTCATAATAAAATTTTTTCTATAGAAAAATTTTCATTATAAAATTTTTTCTATTGAAAAATTTTTCTATGGAAAAATTTTCGTATTATATTATAAAAACTCCATAACCGTTGACCATATGAAAAAATAGTCTTATCAAGGATTAAAGGAAATTTTGTAATGAATCTGCCGGTGTTTCTTTCAAAGAATTAAGATAAGCCTTTCCCAATATATGATTAAATCAATAGAATGACCTCTGTGAAAATCCGTTATTAAAAAAAAAACAAGTAATAAAGTGCTTAAGTCGATCAAGGCCGACCATATGATACCCTTCACCACTAAGGTCAAAGGTCTTTATCCTGAATAAAGACAAATATTTTGCTAAAATTTGCGGTCATACAAACATTTTCTCAAAAATTATATATTAAATCAGTTTCCGTTATTTGGACTTATATGAGAGCTAGGGTCAAATGTGGACCGACTATCTCAAAATTTAGTGAATGGATTACAGTTTTTACAAAAATTAAGTATGTAGAAAATAAACTCAAAATTCTCATTATCTTCGGAAATACAAGCGTTTTAGTGATTTTTGTCTGCGTTTTAACAGAAGAGTTTGTATGGGAACTATCATCAAATGTGGACCTATTTCAACGAAATTTGGTACAGTAATTTTGGTTTGCTAAGCAGTATTTGCTTTAAATTTCTTGAAATAATATAAATATTTGTGGCCAATATATCAATTACGGGAATTGGGAACTATGGGAGGTAAAATACATAATGGACCGATTTTGACAAATTCCAATAGCCATGGTCCCACTATGATGTGTGCCAAATTTCATCAAATTATCTTTAGAATTGCGACCTGTACTTTGATTACATGGTTTATATAGGGGTCCAGCCAGACGGACGGACTGACATCGCTAAATCGACTCAGAAAATGATTCTAAGCCTATCGGTATATACTAAAAGGTGGGTCTAAGACAAATATTTCTATGCTCTCCTTCCACTTATGTTGGTGAAGGGCATAAAAAATCGTTTCCATAGAATTTTAAATTTTGGGTGTTTTTGTACTTAGGGGGCCATAATACGTCGAAATTAAATAGTAGGACTTCAAAGAAAGTTCTCTTGTTGACCAGTGTTATATGCATATGATGAAATTGTTAGGGTTTTAACTAGTTTTTGAAAATTTTCTTTATTTTGGAACTGCTGGGATCTGCTACTTAGAAAATTTTTGTGTGAGTGTAAGTAAAAGTTATTTATATATGTATTTAAATATAACTATTAAATGTATTTAACTCGTATATTCAGAGATGAAATATTTTAAAATGGGAAAACACTACAAAGTGCAATAACGAGGAAAATTCGAAAAGTACCTTAAATACAAAAACAATATACAAAATCCTCTAAAAATTTAAAACTCCCCAAAACTTCTTTAAACTTACTCTTGCAATTTTTATATGTTTCAATTTTTTTTAAATAAAACAAATAAAAGGAGATGCATTTTTTTGAACATATTAATTACACTTACATACACCAACACAGAATTGCATTCATACCTTTTTCGAGTGCATTTGTAACTACTTGCACTTGTATTTCCTGTTTTTCTCTTATTCACTATGTGACATTACAATTACAGTAAAATAAAATAAGGATTTAAGGATTTTTCTTGTTAAAAACAATGTAAACACAATTATAGGAAAATAACAGAAAAACACATATAAAAGGTGTAAATGAGGTTACTAGATCCTTTAATATGTTAACACAATTTAAGTGGATTTAAGAAGTTGCAAAATTTAAAGCATTTAAGGGATTTTCGAGCTTTTATTGAAGTGGTCAAAAAAAAAGATATCACGGAGATAAATAAAAACATTTATTTTTTTTGAGATATTTAAAAAAAGTTTTATGAACAAAAGGAAATACAATTTTTTTTATAAAGGCTTCTTTAATAAAAAAGTTTTTATTGACGATTTTTCTATAAAAAATTTTATCAACAAAAATTTTGATAGAAGAATTCTTCATTAGAAAAGTTTCTTATAGAAAAATTTTTGATATAAAAATTTTTTTTAAACAATTTTCCAATAAGAAAATTTTTATAGCGAAAAATTTTTTATAAGAAAATTACTTATATCCAAAAATCAAAAATTTAAAAAAAAAAAATTTATATCAACAAATTTTTTTAGAAAAAAATTATTTACATCCAAAAATTTTCCATAGAAACATTTTTATATCCAACAATTTGTTATAAGAAACATTTTTGTATCCACAATTTTTCTATAAGAAAAAATTGTATATTCAGAAATTCTCTAATTAAAAAAAAATTATTTGAATACATCCAAAATTCTTTATAAAAAAAAATTTATATCGAAAAATTTTCTTTAAAAAAAATTTTTATATTCAAAGTTTTTTTATAAAAAAAAATTAAAAATTAAAAAATTAAAAACTTTTCTATAAAAAATTTTTTTTATTCAAAAAATTGTTTCTATTATAAAAATATTTATATTCAAAAATTTTCTATAAGAAAAATTTATTCCTATAAGAAAAATTTTTGTATCGAGAATTTTTCTTTAAGAAAATTTTTTAATCGAATATGTTTCTAAAAGATAAATTTTATATAGAAAATGTTTCTAATAGAAAAATTTTATATCGAAAATGTTTCTAAAAGAAAAATTTTATATTAAAAATTTTTCTAAAAGAAAAATTTTATATTAAAAATTTTTTTGAAAGAAAAATTTTATATCAAAAAATTTCTAAAAGAAAAATTTTATATCAAAAATTTTTCTAAAAGAAAAATTTTATATCAAAAATTTTTCTAAAAGAAAAATTTTATATCGAACATTTTTTAAAAGAAAAATTTTATATCGAAAATTTTTCTAAAAGAAAAATTTTATATCGAAAATTTTTCTAAAAGAAAAATTTAATATCGATAATTTTTCTTAAGGAATAATTTTTTATCGAAAATTTTTCTAAAAGAAAAATTTTATATCGAAAATTTTTCTAAAAGAAAAATTTTATATAGAAAATTTTTCTTATTCACAGTTTTTTTATAAAAAAAAATTTTATATAAAAAACTTTTCTATAAAATTTTTTTTTATTCAAAAAATTGTTTCTATTTTAAAAATATTTATATTCCAAAATTTTCTATAAGAACAATTTATTCCTATAAGAAAAATTTTTGTATCGAGAATTTTTCTTTAAGAAAATTTTTTAATCGAAAATGTTTCTAAAAGAAAAATTTTATATAGAAAATGTTTCTAATAGAAAAATTTTATATTGGAAATGTTTCTAAAAGAAAAATTTTATATCAAAAATGTTTCTAAAAGAAAAATTTTATATTAAAAATTTTTTTAAAAGAAAAATTGTATATCAAAAATTTTTCTAAAAGAAAAATTGTGTATCAAAAAATTTCTAAAAGAAATATTTTATATCAAAAATTTTTGTAAAAGAAAAATTTTATATCAAAAATGTTTCTAAAAGAAACATTTTATATCAAAAATGTTTCTAAAAGAAAAATTTTATATCAAAAATTTTTCTAAAAGAAAAATTTTATATCAAAAATTTTTCTAAAAGAAAAATTTTATATCGAACATTTTTTTAAAGAAAAATTTTATATCGAAAATTTTTCTAAAAGAAAAATTTTATATCGAAAATTTTTCTAAAAGAAAAATTTAATATCGATAATTTTTCTAAAAGAATAATTTTATATCGAAAATTTTTCTAAAAGAAAAATTTTATATCGAAAATTTTTCTAAAAGAAAAATTTTATATCGAAAATTTTTCTAAAAGAAAAATTTTATATCGAAAATTTTTCTAAAAGAAAAATTGTAATGAACAAATTTGTAGTTGCGTAGTTTCTTCGGATTATTCTCCCTAAAACAACTAAAGGTGTTAATGTCTATTGGCCAAAGTTGCTCGATCCCAAGATACATGGACTATTCGGAGCCATTGAAGCCACTAGCGGTCAGTCGGGTGGGGGGGATCTTGTCTCTCGTATCTTAGGTGCTCAACAGACGGAATTTGCTACATAAATAATTATTGTAGACTCCAAGAAAAACAAATATAAAAAAATATGGGCCAAAATTGATCTCTATACTAAATTAAAGGTGTTACTAAAATCCCATTTAGATCAATAAAAAAAACTAAAAGAATTTTTATAAACAAAACAAAATTTTACCTAATTCACGACCAAAGTTTTATAAGGTATCTATCTAAGATGTTGATGGATAGATACGCGCCTCATTACCCTCCCTACCATGATCTTAGTGGCGCTAAAATCAACTAAGATCCCACATTCGAATTCCTAACACACTCTCCTCACATCACTCAATAAGAAAACTTTTTATAAATTAGTATTTCATATTGAAATTAAATTTATTACCAAGAAAAATATAAATTCACTCATGTTCTAGGAACTACCTTAATTAAAACTATCACATACTTAAATGACTCGACTTATTCTAACCAAAAATTCCATTAATGGAATTATAAACAATAAATCTTAAAATGATTTTTGAAGATTTTCAAAGATTTCTGCCTGATTGGCAAGATTTAGATATTCTTTTTTCAAATTTTAAATATTAAAGAAATAAAATGTTTACTCAAGACTTTAAACAAAATATTGAATTTAAAAAAAAAAAAAGGAAACTTATTTGAAT
Organism: Stomorhina lunata; assembly: GCA_933228675.1. Lineage (NCBI taxonomy): Eukaryota > Metazoa > Arthropoda > Insecta > Diptera > Rhiniidae > Stomorhina > Stomorhina lunata. The sequence continues at coordinate 161,125,042 of OW121740.1, read as the reverse complement.
GATTTTACGCTTAAATCTTAAATAAGTTTTATCTAAGTAAAAATTTTTAAACTGTTTTAATTAAATCACTAATAATGATCAATTTTTAGTGCTATGTTAACAAAAGAATGTTATTACAAAGTATGTGTTTAGCAAAGCCACATAGAAATGTAAAAATCTACTCAGAACAATCACTGTTACAAAATTAACAGCGGTGATAACATTAAAATTACTAAAATTAAAAGTGGCTGTGCTAACTGCATACATACATATTTAGGTACATTCAGAAACGAAAATAAAATTTTTTTGTGTTTCTCACTCACCGCTTATGTTTATGTGTATGTAGGTTTTATTTTTTTTCAGCTTATGAAGAGGCCTCTGCAATGCTGGAGAATAATAACCTGTTATATATGAGAGTATGTAGCATGGTTTAAATGATCAATATTAGGGTGATTTGGATTACGTACTTAAAATTTAATCTAAATTAAAATTAAAGAATCATTAGAAAAATTATGAATATAATAAAAATAACCAAAACTAAACTTCAAAGTGCAATAACTATGACTGTGATAATAATTTTTAATTAGCTTATTTGTTTTAATTTAGGAAAATTTACATTTTGTTTAAAGAATTTTACTTTTCTATTAGAGTAGTTTTACAAATTTATTTATTACCAAACTTTTCTCTAGAAAAATATAGAATTTAAATTTAGCACTGACTTTTCCAAATATTTAGTAAAACTTTTATATTTTATTTAGCCAATTTTTTTTTTATAAATTAAGTTATTTAGCACTTTCGAAGTTTTAATTTTAGATTATTTATTTAACTCAAATAGCACTATAGTTACACATTTCTTTGAATTTTTTAAACCATAAAAACACTTAATTTGATGACATTTCCTTAAGATGTTGTTGTTGGATATTGGTGCTATTTCCAAATGCTATGGGATTTTTATGGCAGCTTTTCGTCACTAATATCTGCGTTTTTCTAGGATTTTTTCTTCGGCACTTGTCAATCTTTTAGCAATGTAAAATTTTTTTTTTAAATTTAAATAGTTTCTTTTAAGTGCATGTGATAATTAATTTATTATTAATATTTTATTAAAATTTTTATATTGTGCTCTCAGCGGACTCAATTGAAATAATAAACAAATTCTTTCTCTCTTCTTTCTATGCTTCTTCTTCTTCTTCTCTGGAGTAGTTTAAGGCCCCTGATATACAATCAAACATATATCATTCTCAAATATTTCTGAGCGCTGGATCAGTGTGACATATGTACATATGGGACCCAAATAAAAACTACAGTGGTGGCTCATGAAATGAGTCCACCACAATAACAAAATCGTTTTATTATTTCCTATGAAATATAAAATATTCAAATGATAATAAAATGGAATTTTCAATGGTTTATAAAAATTTTACCTTCAACGGGAAATATATAAGGTTTATAGATGAAAATATTTAGAATTTGGCTGAATATAAGAAATATGGCTATGCCAGCAGGCTTACCAAAGAAAAAGATTTACTTTGGCCTTTTATCTTTCCGTAAAAATCTATATTTATTAGAATATAATTAAAGTTTTTCTTTTTATCTAAATTTTCTAAAATTTCATAAAAATACCTTTATCTAACCAATTGCTGGTTCGAAGAGAAAACTAATTTGTAATTAGCCAGGAGAACTTATGCTGGAAATTCGAATTTTACTAAATTTTCACAATCCTCTTCAGTTTCCGGTTTATTATAAAAAAATCTTATTTTGCAAAAATATACTATTTAAAGAGTAATACTCAAAGTATTTAGCAATGTTGCAAGTGCAACGATGTTGATGAGTTCGCAGCAAAACGGAAAAGACTTTGGTAACAGAGAAATATCTCTTATAACACCTCTGTATTAGTGTTAAGTCTTTAAAATTATTACCAGACTGTGTTAACTTAACTTGTCAAAAGTCTTACGAATTTGGGAACACTTCATTTCAGTGCACAATTCAACTAAAAGTCCAGAAAAGTTAGTTTATATAGAAAAAAGTATTGTCTTTAGATATAGGTGATATTACTTTAAATGAAAAAGTATCATCAAAAAAAATAAATGTTTCTTATTTTCGAATAAAAAATGCATTTTATTTCATATATTTCAAACCATTAAATAGAACAAAAATACTTGAAGGTTTCTTTATGTTTTTATAAACAATTCTGTTAATACTAAGATCATTCCAACATTATCATAAGTTGAGTATTTTCTAGCAATATATTTATTTTGTAGATGTATGCAATTTGTTAGCAAATATTGCAAAAGAATAACCATATTGAAAGTGTGTGTGAGAGAAATGTATAATTCATGCAAATAAACATTTTAGCTAAGTCAAACACCTACGCTTAGCAACATTAGTTTCACCGATGTTTATATTCGAATGTTGCAGAACCAAGTTTGTGAAGCATTGCTGAAACTTTTGTTTGCAATCAAAATGTTGTTAAACAACGTTTAAATGTTGAGAATTTTTAAAGCAAGAATAAAAATTAAAAAAATTAAATTATGAAAATATTATACAATTTATAAAAAAAATAACGAAAACAATTTTTAATAAAAAAATTGAAAAATTAAAAAATGTAAAAATCTTGCATTACAAACCGCATAATACTGGTCTTTGAACTGCAGTATTAGGAGGAAGCAAGATTAGGTTCGCAGATCTTTAGCATGGTAAGTGCCTAATATTTTGCCTGTTTCATCTTCTAGTATATAATAATTGTTACCTACTTTTTTTTTTATCTTGGACTTTAGAAAGCTAGGAGCAAGTTTAGCATTAAATTTCTTTTCAAAGTTTGATTGTGCAAAATTCCTTCGATAAATAACCTGACCAACATCATACGATATAGGTCTAGCCCGTAAATTATATTGGGTTTTGTTTCTTTCATAAGCACGACTTATATGTTTTTGAATATCACTATGAAGCAATTGAAGTCGATCATCCTTTTCTAATTTAACTAGAGGTTCATTAAGGCTATTAAGTTTTCTTAATAAAGCATATGAGCTTCCATGGGTAACCATTTCTTGACCGAACAAGGCATGATACGGAGAAACTTGGATTGTTTGGTGTAATGAATTCCTTAAGGCGCAACTAATTAAACTTAAGTTTTTATCCCATAAAGTCTGATCTTTCTTCAAATACGATCTAATGCCTGCAATTATTGACCTATTTACCCTCTCGGAGGCATTGGACTGAGGAGAATAAATAGCTGTGTAAATATGTTGTATACCTAATTCTGATAAAAAAGATTTAAACTCGTTGGCCTTAAATTGGGAACCATTGTCACTTACTAAGCTTTCAGGAATACCATAAATGTGAAATATATGTTCTAGCAGATATTTTTGTATGGCAGACGATGTAAATTTCTTAAGGGGACACAACCAGTGGAACTTGGACAAATGGTCTAAAACTATAAAAATTCCAATATTGCCTTGCTTACTGCGTGGATAAGGTCCTAATATGTCAACATATAATCGCTGAAAAGGTCTACAGGTAATGACCTGATTTCCCATATTGGGTTTTAAAACAGTATTAGGTGCTTTGCACTCCTTACAAACTTCACATAAATTAATATACTTTCTTACGTCACGGACAAGTCCTGGCCAATAGAATTTTCGTCTAATTAACTCAAGAGTTTTAACCATACCTCCATGGGCTGCAATTGGGGAATTATGAAATCGGGAAATTATTTTTTTTCTTAAATTTTCGGGGATCCAAAGTTTCCATGCCTCATTATCTTCCTCTGCGTCTCCAGTATAGTGAGCTGTTCTAATATAGACATAGTCATCTATGATCTTTATGTCTGGATATTTAGCAGGGCTATGGTTGATTTTTTTAATCAAGTCGGTGTAGTCAATGTCTTTAAAATGTGGGGAAAGTAAATCGATTTCCGGTTCTGGCAACTCAATTGATGTTATTTCTTCATAGGGAATTCTGGACAGCGCGTCTGGTACCACATTATCTTTCCCTTTACGATGACTTATCGTAAATTTGAACCCTTGTAACTTCCACACCCATCTAGCCAACCTGCCTGTTACATCCTGCTGCTTCATAAGCCATATCAATGAAGAATGGTCTGTCACCACCTCAAATTCTTGAAGTTCAAGATAACACCTAAACTTCTTGATTGCCTCTAGCGCTGCCAAGCATTCGCGTTCGGTGACAGTATAGTTGCGTTGGGCAGAATTCAGTTTCTTTGACATGAAAGCTATAGGCTTTTCATGACCATCATCATCTAACTGCACCAACACAGCACCGATGCCATAGTCACTTGCGTCGCATTGTAAAATGAATTTTTTATTAAAGTCAGGATTAACAAGAACAGGGGCTGATGTGAGTAATTCTTTGATTTTCTCAAAAGATTTTTTGGGCTTCTGGAGTCCAATTGAATTTACGTTTTGTGGATAAGACTTCGGTAATGGGAAAAACAGCAGTGGAGAAATTAGCAACAAACCTTCGGTACCAACCGGCAAGTCCGAGAAAACCTCGCACCTGTTTTAAATTTTTTGGTGTTGGCCAGTTCCTAATGGATTCTACCTTATCTGGGTCAGTTTTTATCCCTCCATTTCCTATTATATATCCCAAATAGTTAACTTCAGTGACGCAAAATTTTGACTTAGTTATATTTAATGTCAGATTTGCTTTTCTAAATTCTTCAGCTATCCTAACTAAGATTGATAAATGGGAGCCAAAGTCTTCTGAAACTATAATTAAATCGTCCAGATACCCAAATACTGTATGACGAAGATCTGGTGGAATAAGACTATCCATGAGACGACACATTGTGGATGGGGCGTTACATAACCCGAAAGGCATCACAACAAATTGGTATAATGGCCTTCCTGGGACAGTGAAAGCTGTAAGCGGCCTAGCTTCTTCAGAAATGCCAATTTGCCAGTAAGCGTCTTTTAGGTCCAATTTTGTAATTAAGTTAGCCTTTGGTAACCTCGAGAAAATTCCCTCAATGTTAGGCAATGGGTATGCATCCTTCTTCGTAACTTCATTTAGTTTGCGAGCATCTAAGCAGAGTCTAACTTTATTCGGCTTCACTACCAATCTCATCGGAGAGCTCCAGGGTGATGTCGATGGCTCTATTACTCCTAATTCTAACATACGGTCGATTTCCATAAACATTAGCTTTTCCACGGCAGGGGAAACGGGGTAAAATCGCTGTTTTACTGGCTTAGCATTACCTATTTCTATGGTATGTTGAATTAGGCTAGTTCGACCTAAACCTTGCTTTTCAAAATTTGGAAAAAGTGCTATAATTGCATCAAGCTGTTGTTTCTGATTAGAAGAGAGAGGATAATCATTACCCACTGTTATAGGAATTAACAATTTGTCATTTACCAATTCAGAAATAATTTTAGGAGGATTTTCATCGATTGATGTACATACGATATTTTCAAAAATTTGTGGAGCTAAATTAAAGGATTTCCAAAAATCTAATCCTAGAATTAGTCTTTGTGTAATTGAAGGAATAATTAAAATTTTTAAATGTTTTTTCATGTCCTTAAAAGAAACTTCAACAGAAAGATATCCTAAGACTTTTTGTTTACTGCCATCAGCAGTCTTCACAAAAGTTTTCAAATAACAAAATTCCTTAAATTTACTAAAATCAACCAGTGCTAAATCTGAGCCTATACATGAAATATTTGCTCCTGTGTCCAAGAGACCAAATTCAGAAAAAGACAAAAACTTAACAGGGGCATAAAAACGTTTATCAGAAGTATTATTTATGATAGAAGATAATATAAATTTTGAGCTAAATTTACGATGTTTAAAATAAAGACGCAACCTTTTGGTTGATCTTTTCTGTTTATATGAAGGCAAATTTTTAATAGCACATACATTAAAGATTTCTCTACGTTTTTCTAGATATTTTTTAAGTCTAATATGGTATGGTACTATTGGGTATAAAGTTTTATATTTATTTTTATTTTCAAAATTTGTATTAAAATTGGTATCAATATTTTCATTTTCGTATTTCAAAATTTTTATGTTTTCATTTTTTAAGCTTATATTGGTATTTTCATTATTTAAACAATTTTCATTTATGGTCGATTCTGGGAATTGTTTTGAGCTAGCCGGTTTTTTGACAAGTTAAGTTTTTTATTAGCACAATTTGTGCACTGAGGCTTGTAGGTATTTTTTAACCCACATCCATAGCAGAATATATTTCTCGTCTCCAAGCAATCCTCCCAGTGATGGTCTGGTTGATCACAATTCCAACACTTGAAAATTTTTGTTGTTTGTTGAATTGCATCAACAGTAAGTTCTGGTTGATTTTCGGTAACAATTTCATTAGTCGAAAAATCAACTTCTGCCACTTGACGACGTTGAGGAAAATTTGGGCTATATTTATTAGGTAAACCTTTACGGAAATAGTCTGAATCCATGAGATTCTCTCTCATTTGAACCAGTTTCCTCAAGTGAGCAATAGAATACACCGGAACATATAATAGTTCATGACGAATTTCCGGTCGTAAATTCCTAGTTAAGATTTCAACCAGCTCAGATTCTGGTAATGGTGTTGACAGTCTATCTAACATAGCACACACAGACTCATAAAATGATTCAAACGTTTCATTTGCTTTCATTTTTCTGTTTCTTATTTCTTCGTGAATGTCGAAACTTGACTTGAATTCTTTAAATTGATATTTTAGAGCTTCGCAAAATTCATTCCACACAACTACTTCAACTTGTTTATGATATCTCCAATACCAATCGCGTGCACGACCAGTTAATAAAATATGCAGATTTTTACATATTAAAGTATAGTCATTATGGAAATTCTCTTTCGTCAAGCAACGCACTCGATATAAAAATTCATCTACAGAAATTCCATTACTGGATCCATCAAACTTGATATTCCAATTTTGGATTATTGATGTAATTTTATCTGATCTGATAGCAAAGTTTTCATCAAAAGATGAATTATGAAAATTTTGTCTTGATGCTGGACGAGCTTGGGAAAAGTTATTTACATTTCTTAATTGATTTTGCGAATTAGCTGGTGGTTGAAAGTTTTGATTATTCAAAGTGTTATTAGAATTTTGACCCAAGTTTAAGTTTTGCAATAACCGTGTTACCGTATTTTCAATAATGGTATTCAAATTGGAGTAATCCATATTTCTTGAATTGTTTCCATTACCATAACGATTTTGGCTTGGTCTGGTAACAGGTGGGGAATTCACATTATAGGGTTGATTTCTCTGAGGAGGAGAATCCTCAATGACAACATTCTGGTTTGTTAGATTATTTAAATTAACTGTAGGTGTATGTGGCTCATTAAATAGGTTTCTAGCATTACTTCGAGTGTTATATTGTTTGGCCATAGCCCCTCGAGGTCTACCACGAGTAGCTTGTTTGACCTTTTCAACAAGAACAGAATCTTGAATGTGAAAGCTTTTAAGTTCAGCTAGTGAACAAGGACGTTTGCATGATGGGCAATCAGATGCAGTAGCCAAATGGTTTTCAATGCACGTGCGGTGAAACGCGTGATTGCATTCCGAAATGATTAAACAATCTTGTCCTTCTGACAATCTTTCATTACAAATTTTGCACGATTGTTCAGAATTTGAACCAGAAGGTTGTGAAGGGGTTAGTGGTGGAGGTGATCGTTCCATCATATTAATAAAAATTTGACAAATAGCGTAAAATTTAAGGAGCAAAATAAAATCTTTAACAGACTTAAAAGTTTCGAAAATGAAGTTTGAATGTCCGCTTGGACAACTTATAAAGTTTAGAAAAATAGTAATATTTGTTAAATAATGATACCAAGATTTATATTGGATAACCAATGCAAAAATTTCTTTACTAATGAGGATACAAAATTATAAAAATTTTGTAAAAATTTTTAAAACAATTTTTTTCAAAATATGCAAAAAAAAAATATAGAGAAATTGTAAAAAATTTTAGTATATAAAAAAAATTTAAAATGCTCAAAAGATATTTTGGCCAATAAAATAAATTTAAATTTATTTAATACTTTAAATGGAGATGTAAGTTAAAATCAAGTAAAAATTTTAAACTTACGAAAAAAATTTTATTTTTCTATTTGGCTTGATACAAATATCGAAAACAGTTTTGAAACAAATAACTGACAAGAATATATCGAGTTATTTGATGTTAACAACAGAATTAAAATTTTTAGTTGACTAAAATTTGTTTTTGCAAGATTAATATTTTTAGAATTGGTAACACAATAAAAATTGTATTTAATATTTTTAGATTTTTATACAAAGGCAAAACTCAATCACAAAAAAAAGAGTTAATCAGTAAACGTTTTGGAAAGATAAAATTATGGTTTTATCGAAAAAAATATAAAAATTTAAATTGTGGTATAAGCCAAAATCAAGTAAAAATTTTAAACTTATAAAAACTTAATAGTTTTAGAAAATTTTCTAATAAATTTTTAATATTTAAATCAACAAGCTTAAATTTTATTTTTATCAAATAATGAATTTCAAAAAAAAAATTTCGATTTTTGTAAACGATTAAGAAATTAAATTTATTAAAAGATATATATTTGTTTGTAAAATTAACACAAACTTATCGAAGATGCTGTAATAATTTTGAAGAAATTTAAGAAAATTAAATTTAATTAATTGTATTTTATTTGAAAATAAAATCCAAACTAACTTTTGAAAAGATTAAGAAAATATTTTTTTTTTTGAAAAAAAATTTCAAGCAAAAGGTTAAAAGAAAAAATATCAAATAGAAATTTTACCTTTAATAATTTTAAAATCAATTAAATGTACTTTTAATCTAGCAATTTTTAGATTCGCAAAAAAAAATTTATAAACATGAATCAGAAATTGAGTTTCAAAACTTTTTGTAACTCAAATTAGTTTGACTTTAATTTTGAAGAAAATATGGAAATAAATCAAAAATTTTATATAAAATTTTTTTAAAAAATAAAAAAAAATCAAATTGTAAAGCAATTTCTATAAGTTATTAACTCTTTATGTTTTACAGCGTTCACTAAACGCAAATCAAATAGAAAACAATATTCAATATTCAAGCAAAATAAATGTTTTGTGATTACAGTTAGTAAAATAATATTTTACTAAAATGATAATCAAATAATCAGATAAGCAAACGAAATATTATAAGTTTTTAAAAAAATTAAGTAAAATATATGACTATCGTATTCTTACTTATGAGTGATGTGAATAAGATGTGTCGGTAAAAAAAATTTAAAACTTTGGAAAAATAAAATAGGTAATAGGGATATAAATTTGGTCTATGAAGTTTGAAAAAAAATTCTTAGAATTTCCTTCTAATGGACAAACCGATATTCTAAAGATTGGTGACTATTGAGAACTGATTCTAACGGACAATGAATTGCAGAATCACAGCATTTACATTGTAAATCCAGAAAAAACCAGGATATCGATAACTAAGTCTCCTTACAAAGGACAAAACTAACAATTTTTTGTAACTGCTACAAAATAATTAGAATTTGTTTAAGATTTACGTCTATGATCAAAAGGATAATTAGAACTTTGCTGGTCGATTTATCCGAAACTTTAACCCTCAGATAATCGAAGTCCAAGTAAAGATAATTATTATTTGAAAATTAGATTTCAATAATGAACAATTTTAAAAATTTCATAAGTAACTGAAATCTAAATCAAGAAACAAAAAAAATAAATGGTGTAGAGCAAAGAAAATCTAAATTTGTGGTTTCAAACAAAAATTCAATCTTTCTCGTGCCCCACGTTGGGCGCCAATTTATGTAATGAACAAATTTGTAGTTGCGTAGTTTCTTCGGATTATTCTCCCTAAAACAACTAAAGGTGTTAATGTCTATTGGCCAAAGTTGCTCGATCCCAAGATACATGGACTATTCGGAGCCATTGAAGCCACTAGCGGTCAGTCGGGTGGGGGGGATCTTGTCTCTCGTATCTTAGGTGCTCAACAGACGGAATTTGCTACATAAATAATTATTGTAGACTCCAAGAAAAACAAATATAAAAAAATATGGGCCAAAATTGATCTCTATACTAAATTAAAGGTGTTACTAAAATCCCATTTAGATCAATAAAAAAAACTAAAAGAATTTTTATAAACAAAACAAAATTTTACCTAATTCACGACCAAAGTTTTATAAGGTATCTATCTAAGATGTTGATGGATAGATACGCGCCTCATTACCCTCCCTACCATGATCTTAGTGGCGCTAAAATCAACTAAGATCCCACATTCGAATTCCTAACACACTCTCCTCACATCACTCAATAAGAAAACTTTTTATAAATTAGTATTTCATATTGAAATTAAATTTATTACCAAGAAAAATATAAATTCACTCATGTTCTAGGAACTACCTTAATTAAAACTATCACATACTTAAATGACTCGACTTATTCTAACCAAAAATTCCATTAATGGAATTATAAACAATAAATCTTAAAATGATTTTTGAAGATTTTCAAAGATTTCTGCCTGATTGGCAAGATTTAGATATTCTTTTTTCAAATTTTAAATATTAAAGAAATAAAATGTTTACTCAAGACTTTAAACAAAATATTGAATTTAAAAAAAAAAAAAAGGAAACTTATTTGAATGATTTTACGCTTAAATCTTAAATAAGTTTTATCTAAGTAAAAATTTTTAAACTGTTTTAATTAAATCACTAATAATGATCAATTTTTAGTGCTATGTTAACAAAAGAATGTTATTACAAAGTATGTGTTTAGCAAAGCCACATAGAAATGTAAAAATCTACTCAGAACAATCACTGTTACAAAATTAACAGCGGTGATAACATTAAAATTACTAAAATTAAAAGTGGCTGTGCTAACTGCATACATACATATTTAGGTACATTCAGAAACGAAAATAAAATTTTTTTGTGTTTCTCACTCACCGCTTATGTTTATGTGTATGTAGGTTTTATTTTTTTTCAGCTTATGAAGAGGCCTCTGCAATGCTGGAGAATAATAACCTGTTATATATGAGAGTATGTAGCATGGTTTAAATGATCAATATTAGGGTGATTTGGATTACGTACTTAAAATTTAATCTAAATTAAAATTAAAGAATCATTAGAAAAATTATGAATATAATAAAAATAACCAAAACTAAACTTCAAAGTGCAATAACTATGACTGTGATAATAATTTTTAATTAGCTTATTTGTTTTAATTTAGGAAAATTTACATTTTGTTTAAAGAATTTTACTTTTCTATTAGAGTAGTTTTACAAATTTATTTATTACCAAACTTTTCTCTAGAAAAATATAGAATTTAAATTTAGCACTGACTTTTCCAAATATTTAGTAAAACTTTTATATTTTATTTAGCCAATTTTTTTTTTATAAATTAAGTTATTTAGCACTTTCGAAGTTTTAATTTTAGATTATTTATTTAACTCAAATAGCACTATAGTTACACATTTCTTTGAATTTTTTAAACCATAAAAACACTTAATTTGATGACATTTCCTTAAGATGTTGTTGTTGGATATTGGTGCTATTTCCAAATGCTATGGGATTTTTATGGCAGCTTTTCGTCACTAATATCTGCGTTTTTCTAGGATTTTTTCTTCGGCACTTGTCAATCTTTTAGCAATGTAAAATTTTTTTTTTAAATTTAAATAGTTTCTTTTAAGTGCATGTGATAATTAATTTATTATTAATATTTTATTAAAATTTTTATATTGTGCTCTCAGCGGACTCAATTGAAATAATAAACAAATTCTTTCTCTCTTCTTTCTATGCTTCTTCTTCTTCTTCTCTGGAGTAGTTTAAGGCCCCTGATATACAATCAAACATATATCATTCTCAAATATTTCTGAGCGCTGGATCAGTGTGACATATGTACATATGGGACCCAAATAAAAACTACAGTGGTGGCTCATGAAATGAGTCCACCACAATAACAAAATCGTTTTATTATTTCCTATGAAATATAAAATATTCAAATGATAATAAAATGGAATTTTCAATGGTTTATAAAAATTTTACCTTCAACGGGAAATATATAAGGTTTATAGATGAAAATATTTAGAATTTGGCTGAATATAAGAAATATGGCTATGCCAGCAGGCTTACCAAAGAAAAAGATTTACTTTGGCCTTTTATCTTTCCGTAAAAATCTATATTTATTAGAATATAATTAAAGTTTTTCTTTTTATCTAAATTTTCTAAAATTTCATAAAAATACCTTTATCTAACCAATTGCTGGTTCGAAGAGAAAACTAATTTGTAATTAGCCAGGAGAACTTATGCTGGAAATTCGAATTTTACTAAATTTTCACAATCCTCTTCAGTTTCCGGTTTATTATAAAAAAATCTTATTTTGCAAAAATATACTATTTAAAGAGTAATACTCAAAGTATTTAGCAATGTTGCAAGTGCAACGATGTTGATGAGTTCGCAGCAAAACGGAAAAGACTTTGGTAACAGAGAAATATCTCTTATAACACCTCTGTATTAGTGTTAAGTCTTTAAAATTATTACCAGACTGTGTTAACTTAACTTGTCAAAAGTCTTACGAATTTGGGAACACTTCATTTCAGTGCACAATTCAACTAAAAGTCCAGAAAAGTTAGTTTATATAGAAAAAAGTATTGTCTTTAGATATAGGTGATATTACTTTAAATGAAAAAGTATCATCAAAAAAAATAAATGTTTCTTATTTTCGAATAAAAAATGCATTTTATTTCATATATTTCAAACCATTAAATAGAACAAAAATACTTGAAGGTTTCTTTATGTTTTTATAAACAATTCTGTTAATACTAAGATCATTCCAACATTATCATAAGTTGAGTATTTTCTAGCAATATATTTATTTTGTAGATGTATGCAATTTGTTAGCAAATATTGCAAAAGAATAACCATATTGAAAGTGTGTGTGAGAGAAATGTATAATTCATGCAAATAAACATTTTAGCTAAGTCAAACACCTACGCTTAGCAACATTAGTTTCACCGATGTTTATATTCGAATGTTGCAGAACCAAGTTTGTGAAGCATTGCTGAAACTTTTGTTTGCAATCAAAATGTTGTTAAACAACGTTTAAATGTTGAGAATTTTTAAAGCAAGAATAAAAATTAAAAAAATTAAATTATGAAAATATTATACAATTTATAAAAAAAATAACGAAAACAATTTTTAATAAAAAAATTGAAAAATTAAAAAATGTAAAAATCTTGCATTACAAAATTTTATATAGAAAATTTTTCTTATTCAAAGTTTTTTTATAAAAAAAATTTTATATTAAAAACTTTTCTATAAAAATTTTTTTTTATTCAAAAAATTGTTTCTATTATAAAAATATTTATATTCAAAAATTTATTCCTATAAGAAAAAGTTTTGTATCGAGAATTTTTCTTTAAGAAAATTTTTTAATCGAAAATGTTTCAAATAGAAAAATTTTATATTGAAAATGTTTCTAAAAGAAAAATTTTATATCAAATGTTTCTAAAAGAAAAATTTTATATTAAAAATTTTTTTAAAAGAAAAATTTTATATCAAAAATTTTTCTAAAAGAAAAATTGTATATCAAAAAATTTCTAAAAAAAATATTTTGTATCGAAAATTTTTCTAAAAGAAAAATTTTATATCAAAAATGTTTCTAAAAGAAAAATTTTGTATCAAAAAGTTTTCTAAAAGAAAAATTTTATATCGAACATTTTTTAAAAGAAAAATTTTATATTGAAAATTTTTTTATAGAAAAAATTTTATATAGAAAATTTGTCTTAAGAAAAATTTTATATCGAAAATTTGTGTAAAAAAAAATTATATTGAAATTTTTTGTAAAAGAAAAATTTTATATTGAAATTTTTTCTAAAAGAAAAATTTTTATATACAAAATTTTTTTATAAGATAAATTTTATATCGAAAATTTTTCTAAAAGAAAAATTTTATATCGAAAATTTTTCTAAAAGAAAAATTTTGTATCGAAAATTTTTCTAAAAGAAAAATTTTATATCGAAAATTTTTCTAAAAGAAAAATTTTATATCGAAAATTTTTCTAAAAGAAAAATTTTATATCGAAAATTTTTCTAAAAGAAAAATTTTATATCGAAAATTTTTCTAAAAGAAAAATTTTATATCGAAAATTTTTCTTAAGGAAAAATTTTATATCGAAAATTTTTCTAAGAGAAAAATTTTTATATACAAAATTTTGATAAGAAAAATTTTATATCAAAAATATTTCTAAAAGAAAAATTTTATATCGAAAAACTTTTCTATAGAAAAAATTTGTATATAGAAAAAAAAATGGAAAAAATTTAAAATTTTGTTATTGAAAATTTAAATCAAACATTTTTTTATAGAAAACATTTTTTTATAGAAAAATTTTGAAAATTGTAATATAAAAAAATTTAATTTTAAAAATGTTTGTTTTAGAACAATTTTATATCATAAATTTCTTCGGGAAAAATGTTTTCTTGTTAAAAAATTTTGATTGAAAATTTCTTTATTATTGCGCCATTTATTTGTTACTTAAGTTAATTGAAATATTGAAACTAATAAAGCTAAAGTAATCTTATTTAGAACATCTTCTTTTTTACAGATTTTATAGAACAAATTTTCCAATTAATCTTCAAAAGAATTTGAATATCAACATACTTAAGTATCTTCTATCATTTTGCTGTAATTTAAGTAAGAAATTTTAGCATCTTTTCAAATCCATTTTACAAATATCAAATACCAAAATTACACGAAGCAGTTGAGAGGAAATTTAAAACATTTTCTTTTTTGCTGAAATCATTAAAACTTACAATAGTCACAAAATATAGTTATCATATGTAAGAGCATTCAGAGGGACATAGAACACCCACATGTAAGTGAAACTTTACATGCACATGTACACGAAAATAAGGACATAACTGTATACACATACAGTTTGAATATGAGATTATTCTATGGCAGAGTTTTCTGTTACACTACCCAATTTTCAGCAAGAAGATTTTAACTGTCAGCAACTTTCTATGACTTAATTTAAATTTACGATGCCAACAGGAGATGAGATGCAACACTATTATTTACACAAACACACACCAACGCACAAATGAAATGGAACAACGAAAATATGCAAAAAAAAAATGTGCAAAAAAAATGAAAATGAAATGAAAAGAGCAAAAATAACGAACGACTTTTGTTACAAATACTAACAACGAAAACAACAATAATAATAATAACGACACTAACAGCAATAACAACTTTTACTCATACACATATAAATATGTTTATAGGATATAGGATTGTAGAGAAAAAGGTAACATGTATAAACCAGTAAGCATTTTTCAAGCTAGAATTCAACGCATATTATTGCATTCGATTTCCGAAAACAGTGACTTATTAGTGAAAATTATGAAGCATACTTTTAGGATGTTCAAAATTATTTAAATTGCAATAAATCAAATGAAGTTTAATATCAAATTGTAACTATGCTTTTATGAAAACTAGCAGTTTCCTTAAAAAACTTTAACTTTTAAACTGTTTTTAGCAAACGAATAAAAAATAAAACAACTATTGTTCATTATAAGTTAATTGTTATAACCTAGAACTTTTTTCACAATTGATTTAAAATTTTTTTAGCCTTCGAACTCCAAGTTCTAGTATTACATACTCAATTTTTTGGTTTTTGTCTAGGATAAACATCAGTGCTTATCATATGCCAGATGAGTAATTAATGCTATATATTTAACATATATTTTTTTTAATTATATTCCAAATTTTAGCTTATATTTCATTAATATATATTCCAAGTTGAGTCATGTTCATTGGGTCATTTGATATCTCCATAACACCCAATAAACATGCCAACACGGAGAAGAGTTTTGAAAAAAGAAAAATATTATACCCAAATGATAAAAACTACTAAGCGAATGTTTTTTTGTAATCGTGTAAAAATAAATGTTTGTGCACTTAGTTACAAAAAAGGGTATTAAAATTCGTGTAGTAACTTTGCATTATTAAAGTCTAAAGCAAAGTATGTAAAGAAATTAAATTTTTTATAACGTTAAATTTTCTATAAAAAAATTTTTATAACCAAATATTTTCTATAAGAAAATTTTTATAATGAAAATTTTCTATAAGAAAATTTTTTTACGAAAAATTTTCTATAAGAAAATTTTTTAACCAAAAATTTTCTACAAGAAAATTTTTCTATAAGAAAATTTTTAAAAAGAAAAAGAAAGAACGTTTTTAAAACGAAAAATTTTGTATAAGAAAATTTTTATAATGAAAAATTTTCTATAAGAAAATGTTAATAACGAAAAATTTTCTACAGGAAAATTTTTATAACGAAAAATTATATAGAAATTCTATAGGGAAATTTTTAAATCGAAAAATTTTCTATTGTAAAATTTTTAAAACGAAAAATTTTCTGTTATAAAATTTTTAAAACGAAAAACTTTCTATAAGAAAATTTTTAAAACGAAACATTTTCTATAAGAAAATTTTTAAAACGAAAATTTTTAAAACGAAAACTGTTCTATAAGAAAATTTTTAAAACGAAAAATGTTCTATAAGAAAATTTTTAAAACGAAAAATTTTCTGTAAAAAAATTTTCTATTAGAAAATTTTTAAAACTTAAAATTTTGTATAAGAAAATTTTTAAAACGAAAAATTTTGTATAAGAAAATTTTTTAAACGAAAAATTTTCTGCAAGAAAATTTTTAAAACGGACAATTTTCTATAAGAAAATTTATAAAAAGAAAATTTTCTATAAGAAAGTTTCTACAATGAAAAATTTTTTTTATAAGCAAATTTGTAAAACTAAAAATTGTGTATAAGAAAATTTTAATAATGAAAACTTTTCTATAGGAAAATATTTATAACAAAAAATTTTCTACAGAAAATTTTTTATAACGAAAAATTTTTGTAACGAAATATTTTCCATAAAAAATTTTTTATAACGAAAAATTTTCTAAAAGAAAATTTTTATAACGTCAGATTTTCTATAAGAAAATTTTTGTAATAAAAAATTTTCTATAAGAAAATTTTTATAACGAAAAATTTTCTATAGGAAAATTTTTATAACGAAAAATTTTCTATAAGAAAATTTTCTCTAAAAAAATATTTATAATGAAACATTTTCTATAAGAAAATGTTTATAATGAAAAATCTTCTATAAAAAAAATTTTTATAAAGAAAAATTTTCTATAAAAAAATTTTTATAAAGAAAAATTTTCTACAAGAAAATTTTAATAACGAAAAATTTTCTATAAAAACATTTTTATAACGAAAAATTTTCATTTTTGATAAGAAAATTTTTATAATGAAAAATATTCTATAAGAAAATTTTTAAAACAAAAAATTTTGAATAAGAAAATTTTGATAACGAAAGATTTTCTATTAGAAAATTTTTATAAAAAAAAAAATTTGTAATAGAAATCTTTTATTAAAAAATTATTAAAACTAAAAATTTTTGAAAAAAACATTTTCTGTAGAAAAATCTTCGATAAAAATATTTTTCCATAGAAAAATCTTCGATAAAAATATTCTTCCATAGAAAAATCTTCGATAGAAATATTTTTCTGAAGAAAGATTTTCGATAAAATTATTTTTTCAAAAGAAAAATCTTCACTTAAAATATTTTTCTATAAAAAATATATTCTATAAAAAATTTTTCTGCAGAAAAATTTTTCTGTAGAAAAATTTGCTATAAAAAATTTTTTACAGAAAAATTTTCGATACAAATTTCTTATAGCAAATTTTTTTATCGAAAATTTTTTTACAGAAAAATTTTTTTCTATAAAAAAAATATTCTATAAAAAATTTTTCTGTAGAAAATTTTTTTCTGTAGAAAAATATTTTTATGTAGAAAAATTTTCGATATACAATTTTTTATAGAAAAAATTTCAATAAAAATGTCCTATCGAAAATTTTTCTACAGAAAAATTTTTGTGTCGAAAATTTTTCTACACAAAAATTTTTTATAAATAAATTTTCCTTACACCTTTTACTGAAATATCCTTTAAAATCGTCTATTTTATATTTTTGTTTGTTTGTTAAAATTATTTAAATTTACACCTAGAATATGTAAACTATAACACATGCATATGTATAAAAACTTATGCACACACACACTTACACTTAGTTATTTATGTACACATGATGATTACAGACATTAGTAGTTGTGAGAGTTCACATTATGCGCTGAATATTTTGTTCACTTTTTCTATCATCATCTTCATCAGCAGCATCATTCTCTGTCCTTTGTCATAGCTAGTGCCGCTGGTATAACTTTGCCTTTTATCCTTATGTGGAATTCATGTGGAGGACTAAACTCTTAGAACAAGAAACGAATGAGAAATAAATATATTCCATTGTAGATTTAGTTGGGAAATGTAAGTATTTTGATATTTATGTCTCCCAAGATAGTTTCTGTTACAGCCATGGAAACTGGTAAACAAAATAATGGTGTCCTAGTGCACTCAACAACTTTTTTTGACTTGACTTTTTAGCACTATTAGGTGGTAGTGATAAGCGGTTGTAGTAGTTTTAAATATTATTATAGATCTTAATTAAAAATTATACACAACAGGAAATGTCAGGATGTCAGTTTTTTTGACCTAAATGTCACAATTTTTTTTTTTGGACAACATACAAAGGGAATGTCAAATTAAATTTCTTAGAAAAGATTACTTGCCAAGAAATTACATTTTCTCCCATCCTTGTAAGCGATATGTACTTTTGATATGAATGAAGTGCTACAATCAGACCAACTTTTTCATCTTTTATTCAGTTGTTTTTTTTCCTTAGATACTCTTCCATGTATTTATGTATGTGTTGCAACAAAAATGTTGAGCAGTAGTTTAGTTTATTAAAGCCTTTGTACACTTATGGTTATGTAAGAGTTAAAAGTTGATACTCAAATATGTTAATATCCATTATTTCCCATTCGCATACATTTGTACATACATGCACGAACTTGCATATGAACGTATAACCAGAACACATACACCTGCGCCTTCATTCATTTACATTTCCCTTGACTGCCTTCCGGATAAAGTTCAATCTGTTCAATATATATTAGGGTAAGCCTGAAAAAAATTTGATATCCAAAATTTTTCTATAGAAACAATTTTATATCGATAATTTTTCTATAGAAACAATTTTATATCAAAGATTTTTCTATAGAAAAAATTTTGTATAGAAAATTTTTCTACACAAAAAATTTTATATCGAAAATTGTTCTTTAGAAAAAAATTTATATCCAATATTTTTTATTCATAAAAATTTAATATTGAATTTTTTTTTGTTTTAAAGAAAAAATTTTGTATTGAAAATTTTTCTATAGAAAAATTTTGTATTGAAGCATTTTCTATAAAAAACTTCTTTATAGAAAAAATTTTGTGTCGTAAATTTTTTCATAGAAAATTTTTCTAGACATTTTTTATATAGAAAAATTTTATATTGAAAATTTTCCTACAGAATTTTTTTTTGTTCTAAAGAAAAAAATTTTGTATTGAAAATTTTTCTATAGAAAAATTTTGTATTAAAACTTTTTCTATAGAAAAAAACTTTTTTTTAGAAAGTTATGTCCTATTTTTCATTGAAAATTTTCCTAGACATTTTTTATATCCAAAATTTTTGTATAGAAAAATTTTATATTGAAAATTTTCCTATAGAAAAAATTTTATAGCAAAAATTTGTTTTCGAAAATTTTTTCATAGAACATTTTTTTATCGAAATTTTTTCTTTAGAAAAAATTTGATTCCAAAAGTTTTTAATAGAAACAATTTTATATCAAAATTTTTTTTTATAGAAAAAATTTTATATTGTAAATTTTCTAAGAAAAAATTTTATATCGAAAATTTTTCTATAGTAAAAAATTTATATCGAAAATTTTTCTATAAAAAAATTATATCAATAATTTTTTAATAGAAAAAATTTAATATCCAATCTTTTTTCATAGAAACAATTCTATATCGAAAATTTTTCTATAGAAAATATTTAATATTGAAAACTTTTCTATAGAAAAAATTTTATATCGAAAATTTTTCCAAGAAAAAATTTTATATCGAAAATTTTTCTATAGAAAAAATTTTATATCAAAAATTTTTTCATAGAAACATTTTTTATCTAAATTTTTTCTTTAGAAAAAATTTGATATCCAAACTTTTTCTATAGAAACAATTTTACTTCGAAAATTTTTCTATAGAAAAATTTTCGATATAAAATTTTTCTATACCAAAATTTTCGATATAATTTTTTTTTATAGAAAAATTTTCGACATAAAATTATTTCTTTAGAAAAGTTTTCAATATAAAATATTTTCTACAGGAAAATTTACGATATAAAATTATTTCTATAGAAAAATTTTTGATATAAAATTTTTTCTATAGAAATATTTTCGATATAATTTTTTTTTTCTTAGAAAAATTTTTTATATACAATTTTTCTATCAAAATTTTTCAATTTTACAATTTCTTGTATAGAAAAATTTTCGATATTAAATTTCTTCTATAGATTTTCGATATACAATTTTTTCTATAGAAAATTTTTCAATATAAAAATTTTTTTCTATAGGAAGATTTTCGATACAAAATTGTTTCTGCAGAAAAATTTTTGATATAAAATTTTTTCTATAGAAAAATTTTCGATATAAAATTGTTTCTATTAAAAAAAATTACAATATAAAATTTTTTGTATAAAAAAATAATGAATATACAATTTTTTTCAATAGAAAAATTGTTGTAATATAATTTTCCCTACAGAAAATTTTTACTACAAAAATTTCTCTATAGAAAAATATTTGATATAAAATATTTTCTTTGGAAAATATTTCGATATAAAATTTTTTTATAGGAAAATTTTTGATATAAAATATTTTCTATAAAAAAATTGTCGATATAAAATTTTTTCTGCTGAAAAATTTTTGAAATAAAATGTTTTCTATACAAAAATTTTCGATACAATTCTTTTTATAATAAAGTTTTCATTATAAAGGTTTTTCTATAGAAAAATTTCGATAAAAATTGTTTTTATAGAAAATAAAATCATTTCTATAAAAAATTTTCTATGTAAAATTTTCGATAAAAAAATTTGTATATATTAGTCTGTATATTAGTTTATTTTTTAGTTTATGTCTTAGTTTATGTCTTACTCTTTGATTTTTTGTTGGTGGATGAGTGTAAATATTTTTCTATAGAAAAATTTTCGATATAAAATTGTTTCTATTAAAAAAATTACAATATAAAATTTTTTCTATAAAAAAATAATTAATATACAATTTTTTTCAATAGAAAAATTGTTGTAATATAATTTTCCCTACAGAAAATTTTTACTACAAAAATTTCTCTATAGAAAAATATTTGATATAAAATATTTTCTTTGGAAAATATTTCGATATAAAATTTTTTTATAGGAAAATTTTTGATATAAAATATTTTCTATAAAAAAAATTGTCGATATAAAATTTTTTCTGCTGAAAAATTTTTGAAATAAAATGTTTTCTATACAAAAATTTTCGATACAATTCTTTTTATAATAAAGTTTTCATTATAAAGGTTTTTCTATAGAAAAATTTCGATAAAAATTGTTTTTATAGAAAATAAAATCATTTCTATAAAAAATTTTCTATGTAAAATTTTCGATAAAAAAATTTGTATATATTAGTCTGTATATTAGTTTATTTTTTAGTTTATGTCTTAGTTTATGTCTTACTCTTTGATTTTTTGTTGGTGGATGAGTGTAAATATTATGTATGCTCGACTAAAAAGGTTCACCCTAATATATGTACATTGTACATACATGACGTTTGTGTTTGTGACGATTTATGTTTGATCAGTTGTTTGAATGTGTGCCAAAGTGGCATTGTTGCAACTCGCAACAACTACAATATACTCCATTCGCTTATGTAAAGTCGTTTAACACGCCTTTACATAGTTGTTTCACTAAATTGTAAATAAGGGGGATTAGGAAAAAGAATTTAAGTCCAGCAAAATCTATAAAGCTTTAATTTTAAAACTTTAAATAAGTGTCAGTTATCTCTTAGAAAAAAAAATCTTAATCTTTTTTTAATCAAAAAAAATTTCAAATAATTTAATTTCCAAGGGTTTCAAATGTTCAAATTAGCATAATTAACTTTTGCTTGTAACTTTACATTACAATTTCTAATTTCAGTTGAGCTTACAACCTAATTCAATTTCAGTTTTTTATCGAAAATTAAAACAATGCTTATTTCACATGGCAGTATTTTATAAAAAGTTTTGTTGATTAAAATTTCAGCATTTTTTTTCCACATTTATTCATTCAACTTCGTTTCCACACAAATAAAGTTTTCTCTGTTTTTTTTTTGTTTTAATTAACTGAAAAAAAAATTTCATTAAATCTTTTATATATTGCAGTTTTTTTTGCTTTGTTTTTCTTTCCAACAAACTTGAAGTGATGAAAGTATCAGGATTAAATTTGCATAAAAGTGACCCTTTAAAGCAGTTTCTAAGCTCACCCTTTCTTATTTATTACCCCTTTTATTGTTGAAATATAACCCGGAGTACAATGTAGGAGTTTAGTTTCGTCTTTCTACTGTTTCCTGGAGTTTATAAACAAATTTCTCGTTTTTCTCACTAATCTTTGTGCAACACACTCTTATCAACAGTTTCTGAGTTTGGCACTTTTGCTTCAAAGTTTACGAATGGGAGGTTTGGCTAAGTGTCAGAGTTGAAGAAGATCTAAAAATGAAAAAAAAATAAAAATTAGGGACATATGGGCAAATTCGAAAAACATTAAACCAAGGACAAAATTTTAAAACTGTCAAAATCACATATTTCTGTTTATGGAAAAATTTACCATATATTGGTCCTTTAGAATATTTAATGGATACAATTTTTGATTGGTCTCTTCGTGAATGGCAGGTCTTTATTTGCACCCATCTCGAATTTTGAAATTTTTTTAAAATAATAGTTTTTTAACAGTTCATAAAAATCGCAAAAACATCCATTTAGGTATCAAGTTTCAGTAGGAGCTCTGCTTAATTTTATACAAGTAGATATAAAAGACCACATAGGAAGTAATTGTAGTGATATAAATAAGATCAAGTAAAAAGATCTCACATTGTGTAGCGTCCGTCTCAGAAATAAAGTTTTTTTTAATTCGACTATTGCAATTTTTATACCCACCATCAAAAAGAATGGGGGGTATATTGAGATTGTCATTCCGTTCGTAATTTCCTTAATATTGGCTTAAAAATCACAAGCTATATATATTCTGAATCCTTATGAAAGACGATTGAGCGATGTCTTTCTATCTGTCTGTCTGTCTGTCTGTCTGTCTGTCTGTCTGTCTGTCTGTCTGTCTATCTGTCTGTCTGTCTATCTGTCTGTCTGTCTGTCTGTCTGTCTGTCTGTCTGTCTGTCTGTCTGTCTGTCTGTCTGTCTGTCTGTCTGTCCGTCTGTCTGTCTGTCTGTCTGTCTGTCTGTCTGTCTGTCTGTCTTTCTTTCTTTCTTTCTTTCTTTCTTTCATTCATTCTTTCTTTCTGTCTGTCCATCTGTCTGTCTGTCTGTCTGTCTGTCTGTCTGTCTGTCTGTCTGTCTGTCTGTCTGTCTGTCTGTCTGTCTGTCTGTCTGTCTGTCTGTCTGTCTGTCTGTCTGTCTGTCTGTCTGTCTGTCTGTCTATCTATCTATCTGTCTGTCTGTCTGTCTGTCTGTCTGTCTGTCTGTCTGTCTGTCTGTCTGTCCGTCTGTCTGTCTGTCTGTCTTTCTGTCTGTTGAAATCACGATAACGTCTAAACGAAAGGAGCTAGCTCACTGAAAGTTAGTTAAAACATTCTTCATCTATGAGAAAATTTTGGTATTGAAACTGGTCAAAATCGGTTAACATTTGACCATAGCTCCCGTATAACCTAGTCTAGGCTAATCGCTTATTTGCTAATAAATGACAAATTATAACTAGCTATGATGACAAAATTTGGTATCTGGAAGTTTTACATAAGCACTAGGCAGCATATAAAATTTAATCGAAATCTGTTCACATTTAGCCATAGCTCCCATATAAAAAACTTACGAAAACAGCCTAAATTCCTCCTGAAATTCACTTAAATGCCAATGAATGATTAACTGTAATAGCTTTAGCCACTAAATTTAGCACAAGTAAGTCATATGTGAATACCAGCCAGTGTGCAAAATTTTGTCAGAATCGGTCACCATTTGACCATAGCTCCCATATAAAAAACTTACGGAACAAAATTTTACAAAAGGAAGTCTTATGTGAATGCCAGCCAGAGTGCAAAATTTGGTTACAATCGGTCACCATTTGACCATAGCTCCCATATAAAAAACTTACAGAAACACAAAAATACAAATAGAAAAATAGATGAAGAGATGTCCGTCTGTTAGTCAGATAAAAGCGCGACAGCTCCTTAACTACAAAAGCTAAAGAGACAAAATTTTGCAAAGTATTTTTGATATGTAACAAAAGTTGTGTACTGAAAATGGGCGAAATCGGTTCACATTTAGTTAGAGCTCCCATATAAGCCCGCCCCGGGAAACACATGAATGCTGATAAATTGAGTACAATTGTAATAGCTATAACGACTAAATTTAAAATAGAAAAGTTTTATGCAACTATTGGTCAGTATATTAAATTTTATGGGAATCGGTCCATACTAAAGCTTTCATGTAAAAAACACTCCTGTTTTGTGAAATATTAAATTGTGCCTACAAATCGTATTTTGAACAGCGAAAGTAAAGAGGAAGTGGTTGAAATTCGGAAACAAATAACAGCATTGGGTTCACTGATTTACGAACCCTTAAAAAAATATATGAAATATGAATTTGTCCTAATAAAAAACATTCAAGTAAAAACTGTATCGTCCGTCACGTAGCGTCCGAAACAGTTCATTTATGAATTTTTGGCGCAACTAGAAACCTTAAAATATTTTATGAAAGCTGTTATGTAATCCTCCGATTTTTCTCTATCTTCAATTTTGTATTACTATGACCGATTTGATAAAAATTACACAAACACGTGTTGAAAAAAAGTCACTTCTACTCTTTGTAGCGTCCGTCATAGGACTTTAAAAGCGAATATCTTTTTCCCCCAAAACAAGTAACAAATGCCATTTGAGAGCGCTATCGATGTACTACAATTATTCGAAATCTGTGCAAAGATATCTCGTGTAAAACGACAATGAGATTCATTTAAGTAAAATAAAATCCGTATAAATGTATCGTCCGTCACTCAGGACTTGCCCATATGTAGAAAATGGTTTATATAGCAATGGCTAGCCTATGACTAGGTAAGGTTTAAACAGTTATTAAATCGACCAATTTCTATGGCAGCCATATCGCCTTGACTATGACTAGAATAGACAAAGTATGTTCATCTATAGTCAATTTTTATATTAGTCTAAAAACTTGAGTGTGCTTGTGAGCTTTATTTCCCCGAATTTATGTTTGATTTAGTTTTGTTACCTTAAAGTTTTATGTTTTTTATATTTGCAATAATTTTACGCTCATTTTACTAATTTTTGTACATTTCGTTGTTTTAACTTGTTGTAATTTAGTTTTGTTATATTTTGTTTTGTTTTTTTTTTTACAAAGTTGCGTTGCTGTTGTTGGTTGCCATGAACATAATAAACTTTCCTCGTAGTTATTAAAAATATATAAATACATACATATATACAAATTTTATTTATTTAGCTTGGTTAGATTTATTAAACTATTTTTAAATGGCTTAAGGTTACGTTTTTTTAAGAGCACTTAAAAGTTGTAGCTGGTGTAAGACTTCTGAATACGGATGAAATAGCTAAGCTAGAAACCGGGTAAAATAGCTCTTCGGTCTATTTATAATAATTGTGAGGGTTATAAAAATAGGATTGAAGTGACGTGGGTTTTTATTATATTATTTTTAAAGTTTAAAATTTTAGTTTTGCTCAATTATATCAATTCAAGTTTAATTTGCTATTTTTCTATAAATAACTGCTCATTATAATTCGAAAAACCATTGCCTCCTCCTTAATAATTTTATAAAAATACTAAAATACTTACTTGTATATTTATTTATTAAAAGCCACAAACTATATAATTTGTTTGCTATAATCATTAACTTAATAGAATAAATGTCAACTCAATATGATGCTGACGATGATGAAGAATAAATCAAGGATCGAAGTCATGAAATGTAAATGATATAAAGGAAATTACTCATATTGATAAACTTCCATACACACACACACACACTCACAGGCATATAAAGGCAATAATAGGCAGTCAACAGTGCAGATGTTGCAAGTCTAGACAAATGTCAATTAAAATCGAATTTTGTATGATGAAGAGGATAAAGCTTAATGGGAATTATAGTATAATCGTAATAGTTTACATATTCGTGTTGTATAAAAACTTTACTGATGAAAATGTGCGAAAAATTTTAAAGAAAATAGTTATTTGTTATTAGTATTAGCGTTAATATTAGCCTCAATTATAGTAGTAGATGTCTTAGTCTATGTCTTAGTCTATGTCTTAGTCTATGTCTTAGTCTATGTCTTAGTCTATGTCTTAGTCTAGGTCTTAGTCTATGTCTTAGTCTATGTCTTAGTCTATGTCTTAGTCTATGTCTTAGTCTATGTCTTAGTCTATGTCTTAGTCTATGTCTTAGTCTATGTCTTAGTCTATGTCTTAGTCTATGTCTTAGTCTATGTCTTAGTCTATGTCTTAGTCTATGTCTTAGTCTATGTCTTAGTCTATGTCTTAGTCTATGTCTTAGTCTATGTCTTAGTCTATGTCTTAGTCTATGTCTTAGTCTATGTCTTAGTCTATGTCTTAGTCTATGTCTTAGTCTATGTCTTAGTCTATGTCTTAGTCTATGTCTTAGTCTATGTCTTAGTCTATGTCTTAGTCTATGTCTTAGTCTATGTCTTAGTCTATGTCTTAGTCTATGTCTTAGTCTATGTCTTAGTCTATGTCTTAGTCTATGTCTTAGTCTATGTCTTAGTCTATGTCTTAGTCTATGTCTTAGTCTATGTCTTAGTCTATGTCTTAGTCTATGTCTTAGTCTATGTCTTAGTCTATGTCTTAGTCTATGTCTTAGTCTATGTCTTAGTCTATGTCTTAGTCTATGTCTTAGTCTATGTCTTAGTCTATGTCTTAGTCTATGTCTTAGTCTATGTCTTAGTCTATGTCTTAGTCTATGTCTTAGTCTATGTCTTAGTCTATGTCTTAGTCTATGTCTTAGTCTATGTCTTAGTCTATGTCTTAGTCTATGTCTTAGTCTATGTCTTAGTCTATGTCTTAGTCTATGTCTTAGTCTATGTCTTAGTCTATGTCTTAGTCTATGTCTTAGTCTATGTCTTAGTCTATGTCTTAGTCTATGTCTTAGTCTATGTCTTAGTCTATGTCTTAGTCTATGTCTTAGTCTATGTCTTAGTCTATGTCTTAGTCTATGTCTTAGTCTATGTCTTAGTCTATGTCTTAGTCTATGTCTTAGTCTATGTCTTAGTCTATGTCTTAGTCTATGTCTTAGTCTATGTCTTAGTCTATGTCTTAGTCTATGTCTTAGTCTATGTCTTAGTCTATGTCTTAGTCTATGTCTTAGTCTATGTCTTAGTCTATGTCTTAGTCTATGTCTTAGTCTATGTCTTAGTCTATGTCTTAGTCTATGTCTTAGTCTATGTCTTAGTCTATGTCTTAGTCCATGTCTTAGTCTATGTCTTAGTCTATGTCTTAGTCTATGCCCTAGTCTATGTCTTAGTCTATATCTTAGCTTATGTTAGTCTAAATCTTATTTTTTATCTTATTCACTAAAAGGCTAAAAGAAAAGCCGTTCTAGATGAGTAATTAAAATCTATATTTTATAGTTTTCAGAGTCAGTCTTCATTTGTATGAATATACTTTTTATAGGCTTAAGTAAAAATGCATTTTAAATTTACTATTTCTAGTGTCTTCATTCCCGAAATACAAATAAAGATTTTGATGTGGATAAATATTTCATAACTTTTAACATTTTATATTTTTTAAAAGCATTGTAAGCATAGTTGGTCTAGTAAATATTTTTACACTGAAGGTTTCCATATGTATAATATATCGTTACCGAAAAAACAAAAGGCCCCAACAAATCAAAACTCCAAAAACGAACGTTTGAGAAAATGAGCTTTAATTTTATTTTTCTATAACTGAATGGATATTTAGAAGATTCTGGTTTTAGTTTGACTTAGAGAGCCCATTTTTCAGCCATCAATATGTTGCAAATAGCATGTGGTATTTTTCTTTTATTAACTAGATGTACAAAATTTTCGCTTATGTTTATTGATAAATATGCTTTTCCTTCATAACTTTTCTTCTCTTTGTTTGCATGAATTTTAGTTTGAATTGTATGAATATTACCTTGACCCATTTACGGGTAACCGTTGCAAATGCTGGCTAGTGGTTCGTTCGTTTAACCATAAAGTCTTGACAAGTTTTTATTTATTTTGCTTTTCATGCAATTCAATTTTTTGTTTTTTGTTGCCCTCGTTTTTTATTTAATTTTTTATATGCAGGTTTTTTTATATATTGATTCATTATTTATTTATATCTGGAGCATGTAATTTTTATTTTATATTTTTTCTTCATTTTATTTTTTATCATTCTCCATGAAGCCGCAAGTTTTACTTTTGGTAGATTGTAATTCAATGATAAAGGGGAAAAAAATGTACAAATCTGTATGTGTATGTGATGCTGCTGCTGCTGCTGTGGTTGTTAGCAAAAGTGAACTTACATTTACAAATGTCCTTTCTTATTTATTTTTGTTTTTTCTTTCACCGAAAGATGGGCAACTGAGATAGCATATCTATTGATATGAAACATTACAGAGCTGCTGGGAATATGATCAATTAAATATTGTATTTACATACACATATACGTATCAATTTATATTTTTCAAATATATCCGAATAGTGAGTATTTATGGTGAAAATTCGATTAACACAATGAAAAATATTTTCTTGCTCTCGAAATTATAATAGTGATCAGTGGGAACCAAGTTAGATGTCATGCATCTGGTTTTCATGAATCAGTATTTAAAATAGAAAAAATGTAACTACCAAGAATGGATTTATTCACATTTCAACATAAGACAGAGACTAAGACAAAGGCTCATGGACTAAGAGATAGATTAAGACATAGACTATGACATATCCTAAAATAAAGAATAAGTCAAAGCTTAAGAAATAGAATTATACAAAGACTAAATTATAGAAAAAGACATAGACTAAAACATAGACTATGATATAGACTAACACAGAGACTAAGACATAGATTAAGACATAGACTAAGACATATACTAAGACATAGATTAAGACATAGACTAAGACATAGACTAAGACATAGACTAAGACATAGACTAAAACAAAGACTAAGACATAGACTAAGACATATACTAAGATATAGATTAAGACATAGACTAAGACATAGACTAAGACATAGACTAAGACATAGACTAAGACAAAGACTAAGACATAGACTAAGACATAGACTAAGACATAGACTAACACATAGACTAAGACATAGACTAAGACGTAGACTAAGACATAGACTAAGACATAGATTAAAACATAGATTAAGACATAGACTAAGACATAGACTAAGACATAGACTAAGATATAGACTAAGATATAGACTAAGACATAGACCAAGGCATATACTAAGACATAGACGAAGACATAGACTAAGACATAGACTAACATATAGACTAACACATAGACTAGGGCATAGACTAAGACATAGACTAAGACAAAGACTAAGACATAGACTAAGACATAGACTAAGACATAGAATAAGACAAAGACTAAGACATAGACTAAGACATAGAATAAGACAAAGACTAAGACATAGACTATTACATAGACTAAGACATAGACTAAGATATAGACTAAGACGTAGACTAAGACATAGACTAAGACATAGACTTAGACATAGACTAAGACATATACTAAGACATAGACTAAGACATAGACTAAGACATAGACTAAGACATAGACTAAGACATAGACTAAGACATAGACTAAGACATAGACTAAGACATAGACTAAGACATAGACTAAGACATAGACTAAGACATAGACGAAGACATAGACGAAGGCATAGACTAAGACATAGACTAAGACATAGACTAAGACATAGACTAAGACATAGACTAAGACATAGACTAAGACATAGACTAAGACATAGACTAAGACATAGACTAAGACATAGACTAAGACATAGACTAAGACATAGACTAAGACATAGACTAAGACATAGACTAAGACATAGACTAAGACATAGACTAAGACATAGACTAAGACATAGACTAAGACATAGACTAAGACATAGACTAAGACATAGACTAAGACATAGACTAAGACATAGACTAAGACATAGACTAAGACATAGACTAAGACAAAGACTAAGACATAGACTGAGACATAGACTAAGACATAGACTAAGACATAGACTAAGACATAGACTAAGACATAGACAAAGACATAGACTAAGACATAGACTTAGACATAGACTAAGACGTAGACTAAGACATAGACTAAGACATAGATTAAGACATAGATTAAGACATAGACTAAGACATAGACTAAGACATAGACTAAGATATAGACTAAGATATAGACTATGACATAGACTAAGGCATAGACTAAGACATAGATTAAGACATAGACTAAGACATAGACTAAGACATAGACTAAGACATAGACTAACACATAGACTAACACATAGACTAACACATAGACTAACACATAGACTAAGACATAGACTAAGACAAAGACTAAGACATAGACTAAGACATAGACTAAGACAAAGACTAAGACATAGACTATGACATAGACTAAGACATAGACTAAGACATAGACTAAGACGTAGACTAAGACATAGACTAAGATATAGACTTAGACATAGACTAAGACATAGACTAGGACATAGACTAAGACATAGACTAAGACATAGAATAAGACATAGACTAAGACAAAGACTAAGACATAGACTGAGACATAGACTAAGACATAGACTAAGACATAGACTAAGACATAGACTAAGACATAGACTAAGACATAGACTAAGACATAGACTTAGACATAGACTAAGACGTAGACTAAGACATAGACTAAGACATAGATTAAGACATAGATTAAGACATAGACTAAGACATAGGCTAAGACATAGACTAAGATATAGACTAAGATATAGACTTAGACATAGACTAAGGCATAGACTAAGACATAGATTAAGACATAGACTAAGACATAGACTAAGACATAGACTAAGACATAGACTAACACATAGACTAACACATATACTAACACATAGACTAACACATAGACTAAGACATAGACTAAGACAAAGACTAAGACATAGACTAAGACATAGACTAAGACTAAGACATAGACTATGACATAGACTAAGACATAGACTAAGACATAGACTAAGACGTAGACTAAGACATAGACTAAGACATAGACTAACACATAGACTAACACATATACTAACACATAGACTAACACATAGACTAAGACATAGACTAAGACAAAGACTAAGACATAGACTAAGACATAGACTAAGACAAAGACTAAGACATAGACTATGACATAGACTAAGACATAGACTAAGACATAGACTAAGACGTAGACTAAGACATAGACTAAGATATAGACTTAGACATAGACTAAGACATAGACCAGGACATAGACTAAGACATAGACTAAGACATAGAATAAGACATAGACTAAGACATAGACTAAGACATAGACTAAAACATAGACTAAGAAATAGACTAAGATATAGACTAAGACATAGACTAAGACATAGACTAAGACATAGACTAAGACATAGACTAAGACAAAGACTAAGACATAGACTATGACATAGACTAAGACATAGACTAAGACATAGACTAAGACATAGACTAAGACATAGACTAAGACATAGACTAAGACATAGACTAAGACATAGACTAAGACATAGACTAAGACATAGACTAAGATATAGACTTAGAAATAGACTAAGACATAGACTAAGACATAGACTAGGACATAGACTAAGACATAGACTAAGACATAGACTAAGACATAGACTAAGACATAGACTAAGATATAGACTAAGAAATAGACTAAGATATAGACTAAGACATTTGTCTGTATATACATATTTTAATGAAATTTAAATATTGTTGTTAATTAGTTCATTGCAATTAAATCTTCGAATCAGCAAGAAAAAGTGATATCCCACACATAAACAGACGAAAGCATATAAGATATAATTAAGTTAAAATTAACATTAAGAATTCATAGACACGTGCTTCGAATTCCATGTATTTTTTACTTTTAGACTCTATGTTAATAGGTATGAAGATGTCTAGGTCTATACATTGAATGAAGTTAAATATTTTAACATGTCTGTGCATGAGTGTTTGAACTTGCTGTTCCCGCTATTTTTTGTTTTTTTTTTTTTCTACCAATACCAACATCAAAAGACACAATACAAGTCAAGAAAGTAAAAGAAATACAAATAAAAAAGTTTAAGCAAGAAAAATTTATAAAATTATAGGTAACAGAGGCCAAAATCATTGAACATTAATAAAAATGAAGTCGTAAATAAATTATCGCTTGCGTCATGTTGAGCATGAAGAAATTGTTTTCACAATTTGCTTGTTTCTTTTGGTTGTTTTATTTCTTTGTTCATTTCTTTTTTTCTTCTTTGATTCATTTGTTGAACTATTATTTCAGCAATAAGGAGACAGAGAAAAACACTCCTTGCTGTTGTATAGTTATTAACATAAAAGATATAAACAGATTTTCTAAGTACAGTAAAGGATGAAACATGAAATGATTTTCTCTATTCATTTGATGAAATTTAACAGCATATTTTAAGCATAAACCGATATATATTACCAACTAGGAATTTTAAAATATTCTTTAACCATGCTTTATATTTTAGCACCCACTGTAGATTTACCAAATAACAAGTCTACATTTATTCCATATTATTGGTGATTTCTTTTTTCTTATAATTTTGGCACAGGCAGGAGGAAAACGTTTATGTCTTTACCTTTCTTCACTTATATGAATTATTTTTTACTTTACACCGGATTTCTCAGCGTCATCATGTATTTGTAAATTATTTCACAATTTTTTTTAATACCTTTACAATTATGATTTATTTATTTTATTATTTGTAATAAAATTGACATATTTAAAGAAATTTAAATTAATTTATTTTAATGTTTTGTTATAAGAATATCAAAAAGTGGGTTTTTATTACAGGATATTTTTAATACATTATGTCAGATATGAAATTGTGTTTCTTTAAAATTTACAAAAAACTATATTTTTAATGCAATGCCAAAGTTATCACTTCATAAGAATATTTTCAGAACGAATAAGTACATTTTTAAAACGATAAGTTTTCTATAAGAAAAGTTTTATATTAAACAAGTAAGAAAGTGCTATAGTCGGTTAAGCCCGACCATCCGATACCCTTCACCTCTAAGGCTAATGAAGTTCTTTTCCTTGTATTAAGACAAATATTTGCTAAATTTTGCCATCAAACAAACATCTTCTCAAAACGTATACATTTAAGCTGTTTCCGTCATTTGGACTTATATGAGGGATAGGGTAAAATGTAGACCGATTATCTCTAAGTCTGGCAAATTGATAACAGTTTCTACAAAAATTATGTATGCAAAAAATAAACTACAAATTCTCATTATCTTCGGATTAACGAGCGTTTTAGTGAATTTTTTCTTATTTAGTGCGTTTCGAGAAAAGGGTTTGTATGGGAGCGTTTCTATAAATTTTTTTTACCCAAATTTTTTTTTATACAACTAAGACATAGACTAAGACATAGACTAAGACATAGACTAAGACATAGACTAAGACATAGACTAAGACATAGACTAAGACATAGACTAAGACATAGACTAAGACATAGACTAAGACATAGACTAAGACATAGACTAAGACATAGACTAAGACATAGACTAAGACATAGACTAAGACATAGACTAAGACATAGACTAAGACATTGACTAAGACATAGACTAAGACATAGACTAAGACATAGACTAAGACATAGACTAAGACATAGACTAAGACATAGACTAAGACATAGACTAAGACATAGACTAAGACATAGACTAAGACATAGACTAAGACATAGACTAAGACATAGACTAAGACATAGACTAAGACATAGACTAAGACATAGACTAAGACATAGACTAAGACATAGACTAAGACATAGACTAAGACATAGACTAAGACATAGACTAAGACATAGACTAAGACATAGACTAAGACATAGACTAAGACATAGACTAAGACATAGACTAAGACATAGACTAAGACATAGACTAAGACATAGACTAAGACATAGACTAAGACATAGACTAAGACATAGACTAAGACATTGACTAAGACATAGACTAAGACATAGACTAAGACATAGACTAAGACATAGACTAAGACATAGACTAAGACTAAGACTAAGACATAGACTAAGACATAGACTAAGACATAGACTAAGACATAGACTAAGACATAGACTAAGACATAGAATAAGACATAGACTAAGACATAGACTAAGACATAGACTAAGACATAGACTAAGACATAGACTAAGACATAGACTAAGACATAGACTAAGACATAGACTAAGACATAGACTAAGACATAGACTAAGACATAGACTAAGACATAGACTAAGACATAGACTAAGACATAGACTTAGACATAGACTAAGATGTATACTAAGATATAGACTTAGATATAGACTAAGACATAGACTAAGACAAAGACTGAGACAAAGATTAAGTAAGATAAAACTGTATACAGACTAAGACAAGGTCTTAAAAAATAAAACAGAGACTAAATCTGTAGTCTGAGACATAATCTTTATTTGGAAAAATAAGAAAAAAATTGCAAACACCTTAACTTGAGACAAACATTGTTTTCTTAAGCTGTTTTTTAGCCTGTACTAATAATCGCTATTGTTATATACGTATCTAGATATATGTATAGGTATGTGTGGAACATGCTTATTAACACATGTGTTTCCTGTAAATTTATTACATACCAACACACATATGTTAACTAGTGTAAACATCTAAAGTAAAGTCTTCCGCAAGAAAGAAACTCGCTTTTAATGCCACATCATATATGTATATCTCTGGAGAGCAACTATTTTCGAAAACTTTTAAGCTTTTAAGAGAATATATGTTACTTAGAAAATCTCTTTTTTGAACTTTCGCTCTTAAAACAATTTTTATGAAGATGTTTGTTTGTTAGTTGTTAAAATAAACAAAAAAAAAAACAAGAATAAAATTGTTAATTTTACAAAATAAAAACAAATTGAATAATTAAATAAAATAATGATAGAATGAAATCGTTTTTGAATGCACGTACATATGTGGCGTATGCGTAATATTTAAATAATTAATATCAATCATACATTATATAAAACGTTTAGTTATTCGTGGAGAATTTATATATCAAAAAAGAGTTTAACCTACAAAATAATAATTTACAAAAGTTTTCAATAATTTAAATTTAATTGACTTTTTAACAATAGCATTTTGCTTTAATGATTTAGAAAAATTGACATGATTAACTTTAATTTGACATAACATTTTATTGGTATATAACCGGAGAGTATATAAAACATATGTTTTACTTTTTGACTGAACAAAAATCAGGTCATTCTAATGTTAATAATACAAAGACATATATGTTTTTGTATATATGTGTAAGTATGTATGATTTAATATTAACACACTTAAAAATGTTCAAATAGTTCAAAATCATGTGGATAAGATAATTCAAATAAAAAACTTTTACTTAAACTTTATTTTTTAACAAAAATTCTTAAAACGCAACTAAAATTTTATGAAATATTTAAAAAGAGTAAACAGAAAATTCAAGAGAATAATATATGTAGGTAGAATAGGTTAAGGCTCAAACTTAAATTGGTTAGTGTTAAAAAGTCAATTAAATATCTTTATTTATAATTCTTTTAAATAAAATAAACACTTTTCAAATTTAACATACTATGTATACTGTGTATGATAACCTTTACTGATTAGTCGATTGACTTAAAGCTAAATTTATATGTCGATCAAAATCAAAGTTTGTGGGAGGCTTAGAGAAATATAAATAAAGAGTGTTCTAAAAAAATATGCATTTACTATTTTAGACAAAATTTATCCATAGTGCAAGAAATAATTTATTTTTTGATCAAGTTAGTTTCTATAGATATGTCAGATACTATTATTTTAGAAATTATTAATTTTCAATAGTTATTTCAATCAAAATGGACTGCGAAAAAAAAGTTCGTGAAAATATAATTAAAACTTTTCAAAAAAATCCGTCATGGACTTTTAAAAAAATAGATAAAAAATTGAAAGTTGACCCTCGAACGGTTTCTAATGCCATCAGACGGTATAAGGACAACCTGAGCATTGAAAGAAAACCTGGATCAGGGAGGAAAAAAGGTCCTACAGATATTGGTAAGGCAAAAGAAGTCGAGCGACTCTTTCGAAGAGCACCTAACACTTCTTTAAGAAAAGCAGCTCGTACGGTGAAATGTTCTACGAATTTTGCACATAGAGTCAAAGCTTATGCTGGACTGAAGACATATAAAGTCCAAAAGGTCCAGATCGCAATGCTATAAAGAACTTAGAAGCAAAAAAACGAGCGAAAAAATTGAAGTCTGATTTTATAAAAAAATACACCTGTTGCGTGATGGATGATGAAACATACGTACTGGCAGACTTTTCTCAACTTCGTGATCAAGATTTTTATGTTGCTGATAAACGGGGAAATGTTCGGCAAGAGTTTCGCACAAAAAAACAAACAAAATTCCCTAAGAAGTTTCTCGTGTGGCAAGCTTTTTGCAGTTGTGGCAAAAGAAGTAAAGTATTTGTGGCATCTGGCACAATAAACACAGAAATTTATATAAAGGAGTGCCTACAAAAACGGTTGTTACCCTTTTTAAGAGAGCACAGAGTGACTACATTTTTTTGGCCCGATTTGGCATCATGCCATTATGGAAAAAAGGCACTTGAGTGGTACTCAAAGAATAATGTAATTTTTGTACCACGAGAGGCAAATCCACCTAACTGTCCAGAACTTCGGCCAGTGGAAAGGTATTGGGCTCTGGTAAAAAAGGAATTGAAGAACACAGGAAAGATTTCCAAGAACATGTCCGATTTTAAGCGCAGGTGGAACACATGCTCCAAAAAGGTATCAGAAGCAACTGTAAAATCTGGAATGGGAGGGTTTCCGAAAAAAGTCGATAATTTTGCAAAACCCGAGTACTAAGTAAACATTTTAATGCTAAATGATTTTGTATAATATGCCATTATATTTGCGTATTTTGTAGAGTTTTTATATTAAAAGGTTTGATTTTTATTTCAGAAAATCCAACTACAAATTTTATTTAGACCACTCTTTATATACTTTTTTTCCAAAAAAATATAAAGAGCAACTGATGAATTTTGCTAAATTTAGAAACTCAAATAACTTTTTGTATAACATTTTTTTATTGTGAAAAAATATAAAATTTACAGGCCATTTTTCGATTACCTGTCTTTTTAGAGCCACAATTATACATACGAGGATCAGATGGTTTAAAACCAGGCGTAGGCTGCCCATTAGGGCGTCTCGAAAAAATAAAGTTCAGTTTCGAAAAAATATTTTTTAATTTTTTTCGTCGCACATTGGGGTCGCAAAAATACATTTTTCGTTATATCTTCGGCATTTACAGTCGGATCTTGAAGTGTGGTATATCGATGTTTTTGTCTCGAGAAGGCCAACATTTTTCATTGATAGTCATTATTCTAATGTATCCGGTTTTAGTATTTATCTATCAGAACTCTGTTCCTACCACCCTAATGTACCACCGTAATATTAGAAAACTAAAGCTCTTAAAAAATCGTTAAACTTTTATTAAGGAAGTTTTTCGATTTTTTAAACCGATCTATTAAAAAAAAAGAATTTCTTATTTTGCCGCACATAGGGATAACCAAAATACATTTTCGCCACATTTTTTCTGAATTTGAAAAAAAAATATAACAAACTTAGATCGTTTCAAAACATAATTAATTAAAAGATATTCAATTTGTATAACTCTTTTTGTATGAATTAAAATATTTTGGGTAGGAACTAAAAGAATGTATTCAAAGTAAATGATTAATATCGCAAAGCATTGTCCTTCGTTAGACAAAAACATCGATAAATTACATATTAAGATCCGACTGTAAATGACGAAAATATAACGAAGAATTTATTTTGGCGATCCCTATGTGCGGCAAAATAAGAAATTCCTTGTTTTTAATAGATCGGTTTAAAAAATCGAAAAACTTCCTTAGTAAAAGTTTTACAATTTTTTAAGAGCTTTAATTTTCTGATACTACGTGGTACATTAGGGTGGTAGCAACAGAGATCTGATAGATAAATACTAGAACCGGATACCTGAGTATAATGACTTTTAATGAAAAATATTGGCCTTCTCGAGACAAAAACATCGATATATCACACTTCAAGACTGTACATGCCGAAGATATAAAGAAAAATGTATTTTGGCGCCCCCAATGTGCGACGAAAAAAATAAAAAAAAAATTTTTCGAAACTGCCTCATAGCAATGTTTTGTATTCGATGGTGTACGGCGAACTTTATTTTTTCCCCATTTATGTCGAGACGCTCTACTGCCCATGCTACCAGAAGCCGAAGTCTTTTCCTAATTTTCGTAAATATCACGATCATTAATGAAACTCTTGAAAATAAGTATTAAAACCATTTAGTTGGTTCGAGAGAACAAAGAACTAGAATTTTGCTGGCAAAAAATACATTTTTCGAATATAATAATGTAATGATGCAGTTTTGTAGAGAACTGTACGGTTAAGGGAAATTCATTATGAAATCGATAATAGTTTACAAGATATTCAGGTTTTAATGATGGCACTTAAAAATCCAGTGTTTTAAGTTTTTCTTGGATAAAAACAAGGTTTGCTTTGTCTAGCTTTGTGCTCTGGTTACAATCTAATAAAAAGTGGAAGTGTATTCCTTCGTTTTAATTAATAAAATTCCCATAATATTCCATACCGTTGAATAAAGTAATAAATTTTATAAAAAAAGTCACATGAAATTTCACTTCAATATTCCAAAGAAATATCATCCATAAAAAATTGCATACTTTTAGGCTCAATTATTTTCATAGTACAAATAACAACGATTTAAGTTATTAGTTTTGATAGATATTCATTTTGATGTTTTAAAGAACAGGGATGAGCGTGGATATTTTTTTTAAACTTTGTTTTATAACGCTGATAATTTGAGGTAGGTGTTATGACTTTTTGTGAAGAAATACAAATTTTGAAAAAAAAAAAAATGTTTTCGGCTTATGTGTGCGGTGGGCGTGGCAGATGAAACAAGTAAGAAAGTGCTATAGTCGATCAAGCTCGACCATACGATACCCTTCACCACTAAGGTCAAAGGTGTTGTTTTTCATGCATAAAGACAAATATTTCCTAAATTTTGCCATCATACAAACATTTTCTCAAAATTTATAAATTTAAGCTATTTCCCTCATTTGGACATATATAAGAGCTAGGGTTAAATGTGTACTGATTATCTCGAAATTTGGCAAATTGATTACAGTTTTTATAAAAATTATGTTTTCAAAACATAAACTTAAAATTCTTATTATCTTCAGATTTACGAGCGTTTTAGTGACTTCTGTCTCATTTAGTGCGTTTTAACACATAAGTTTGTATGGAAGCTATGGTCAAATGTGGACATATTTCAACGAAATTTGTTACAGTGGTTTTTTGGTGTACATAAGTAGTATTTGTTTAAAATTTCATGAAAGAATATTGATATTTGTGTCCAATATCTCAATTCCGGCAAGTGGGACCTATGGGAGGCACCATTAATAATGGACCGATTTAAACGAATTTCAGTAGTCGTGGTCCCACTATCAAAAAAAAAAAATGATCTATGCCAAATTTCATCAAACTATCTTAAGAATTGCAACCTGTACTTTGATTACATGGTTTACATGGGGTCCAGCCAGACGGACGGATGGATGGACGGACATCGCTAAATCGACTCAGAAAGTGATTCTAAGCCTCTTGGTATACTAAAAGGTGGGTCTAAGACAAATATTTCCATGCGTACATCAGCACTAACTTATAATACCCTTTCCACCTATGGTGGTGAAGGGTATAAAAATGGTGGCTCAAAGCAGGTAACAAAAGGAGTTGACGGATTTCGAATTTTTTTTTAATTTTTCTTATCTATAAAAAATTGAACAAATATGCAAAATTTGGTGTTCACTTTTTCTATTTTTTGAACTTTGACGTATAAAGAAATACCACTGTGGGCCGTCCAGCCAGACAGACGGTCGGTCGGACGGACATACTGACATCTTTAAATCGACTTATGAAGGGATTCTGAATCTATGGTATACTTAAAGTTGAGTCTAAGAACAATATTTCTATGCGTTACATACATTAGCACAAACTTACAATACCCTTTACATCTATGGTAGTGAAGTGTATAAAAAAGCGTTTTGAAAACTAAATAAGATAAAATAAAGATAATAATAATCTGTGATCTTTCATATCTTATACAATAATTTCCTATAAATATATAAACATTTTCAGAATCATTTACAAAAAATGTTGTGGATTTAGCATTTAATTACTTTGTCTTCAAATAAGATTTAGCTTCAATCGTTTTATTAAATTTGCACTATCCATATTCCTTCTCTGTACACCGCAACCCATCAAAAGACACAAAAATAATTAGTTAATCTAAACAACCGCCATTTATTATTTGTAGGAATAATTTTGGGACATTACAAGTGTCGTGTGTGTTTTGCAACAAATAAACATTTGAATTAATATTAATGTAAACTTAATACTAAAGAAGGCTACTTTCGCCATAAGCAAAGAACAAACATTTAGTTGAAGCAGTTAAAATGAACAAGGATCCCCCTCTTTAATGTTATAAGTGCGTGTATATATGTGTGTGTGTATATCTGTCTCTAAATAAGTTTTGTTGTAATTGTTTGATATAAATCTTCTTATTATTGCTGCTGCTCCTGTTGCTATGGTTTACGCTTTTATTGAATTGCATTTGTATTTGTATGGTTTTCTTCTTCTCGAAATTTAATGTTGTTCTCATTATTATTAGTTGGTTTACTGTTTGGATTTGATTTGTTTCTGTTTTAATATTTTATTATATTTTACTTACTCGTATGTTTGTTGAGGCTCTTTATTGATTATTGCTCTTTTGTTTTAGCTCTTAGAAAACTAAAGTACAATTAGCCAAATCTTAAGTGTGTGTGTTTTTTTTTTTTTTTTGTTTGGCCGATTGTAAATGTGTATTTGTTTTATTTGTGACTGAAATAAATGTCTAAATAAATTTTACGGAATTGTTGTAAATAGTTAAAATGTTCCTAAGTGATAAAAGCAATAATAAATATTTAAGGTCGTACAAAAGTAATTGGTGAAATTGAGGCTGAGCATGTATTTTCATTATTAGCTTTAATTAATTTTCATTTGGCTTGGAATTAGGTTAATATTTAAGAATAAGATATTTCGGAAAATGAATTAAGATTTAGGAAGACTTTTAGTGATTTTGGTTTTTAGTGGTTTTATACAGGAGACGAGGTAATTGTAAAGGCCATCGATATATCATATATTGAAGAGTAGGGTAGAAGGGGGAGCATTTGCCACTTTTTTTTTAAAGTGCTCCAGGTTTTTTACTGTGAGAGTTATCACAACTTTTTTGTTCTTCATAGGTACCTATATATGTTAGCTTTAAACTGTGTTGGTTCAGATTGCCTACGGCTTTTCTTTATGTATCAAATTTGAAAAATAGCAGAGTAACTAAAAGTGGCCAATGTGCCCCATCCATGGGGCACATTTGCCAATAAGTTGGGTACAAAAAAGAAGTAAAAAAAAAGTAAAAAAAAGATAGATCCATAGGTCACTGGTTCATATTCGGTTCGAAGGACCATGTTTTAACGGGTTAGAGGGTGATAGCACTAGGGCTTTGATTAAATCAATAAAACACAAAAGGTTTCTATAAACTTTATAAAAATATTATTTATTAACAGTTTTAATTGTGTTTTAGAGTTTATGTTTTAGGGATAAGTATTATATTTTAATTTTAAGTTTAGGGTAAGTTTTATAATATATATTATTTATTTATCAATTACACCGACGATGTTTCGGATTTTTAACTCGGGTTGTTGATGATCTTAACTTTCTTGACACTTTCTTTATTACATTTT
The DNA here is from genome assembly GCA_933228675.1 of Stomorhina lunata. Lineage (NCBI taxonomy): Eukaryota > Metazoa > Arthropoda > Insecta > Diptera > Rhiniidae > Stomorhina > Stomorhina lunata. The sequence continues at coordinate 161,082,813 of OW121740.1, read as the reverse complement.
TCTTTTGTGAAGTTGGTTGTAGTTTGTTGAGCTAGAGATGGACCTGTCAGTGATATTAGTAGGGTTCGCAGTGTTCACCGCGTGAACAGTTGTAATAAAGTAAATTTTTACATTTATAAAGCTTTAATATACAAAACAAACAAACCAAAAAATTAATTCAAGTTTATTTCACATGGATAAATTAAACAAAACAGTAAAAATTTCAGAGATCAAAATTTAAACTATTGGGCCTCTGTTAACATTGTACTGCCACATATCAAAATAAAAAAAATGTTGTGATGGAAGATGGATTAGGCCTCGCAACCAAAATACGATATCCTTTTTAGGGATATTACAAATGTCGGACTCAAAAAAATGTCGACGAGTTGCTTTGTTATATAGGTATGGCAAATGTGCTCCAGGTAGAGTCCTTAGATGTAAGGAACTATTTTTCACATAAGAAATAGATTTATTGATAAAAACTAAAAATATTTGTTCTCAATACTATATTGTTTATTAAACTAATGAATAATTTCTAAGGATAACAAAAAACTAAGGAAAATATTACAAAAATACTTGTAGCAAAATATTTTTTCAGGATCTGCTGAAACAATAAATCACGCTTGATGCTTTAAATATGAAAGCTACAGCAGTCAAAATTTGAGGTATAGAATATCAATGATAAACGAATATAAAATCGATTACAGCATCAAAAAAGATAAGTTAGTTTTCAAGAAAACTAGTGGTGGCAAATGCGCCCCTTTGGCAAATGGTCCTCCTCCTACCCTACCTGGCCTTGCTCGGAGCTTTATGATAAACATTTTGAGGCAAATTTTAAAGTTTTCATATATTTTATTTTATAAAGTACTAAACTAAGCTTTGAGGAAAGACATTACACCAATATTCAACTAATTTTGAATTATTTTATTTATTTTGTCCGATCAGCACATAGTTTACAGTTGACCAATGACCAAACAACATTTTTAATAATTTTGGGAATTAGTCATACCAACAGAAACCTCCGTCGGCTCATGAGCAACAACTTTGCTAAAGATTATAGCCTGATCAAATGCACCTGTCAAAAGTTGATCATACCTCCTAAGAAACATTCTTCTGCTTATGATGAACAACTTTCATAAGTAAAGTTGTTATGCATAAGCAGACATAACATGATCAAATGCACAATTTACGATTTAATTCACTTTGAGTAATTTTCAGTGGCGCCACCTGTCGGACTTTGGTCATACCAATTAATAAACCTTCGTCGGCTTATCCGCAACAACTTTGCTAAAGATCATATTATAATTAAATGTACAGCTTACGATTTAATTGACTTTGAGTAAATTTCAGTGGCGCCATCTGTCGAAATATCTTCATGATAACTATGAAATCTTCGTCGGCTCATGTACAACAACTTTGCATAAGATCATAGCATGATCAAATACACAGTTTACGATTTAAGTCACTTTGATTCATTTTCAGTAGCGCCGCCTGTCGGAAATTATTCATACCAACTTAAAAATCTTTGCCGTCTTATGCGCTATAACTTTGCTTAAGATCATAGTATGATCAAATGCACAGTTTTCGACTTAATTAATTTTTAGTCATTTTCAGTGGCGCCACCTATCAGAAATTAGTTTTACCAACTTATCCTTAGCCGGCTTATCCTTAGCATCTTCTCTAAAGAGCACAATATGATTAAATGCCTAGTTTACTATTCTATAAAGAACATACATACAGACAAATATTCATTTGTTGAAAAGTTATAACATTACTAATTTTTGGTATCAATTGAATTCGGTACATTTTATTAAAACGCAGTCAACATAATGTTATTATTAATATTACTCTTTAAGATGTTTAGTTGTCATTGTATCCATTTTTTTTTTTTACAAATTTTGGCCAAAAAATCAAAAAAGTACCAAATACGTGTTCAATATATCTTTCACATCTATTGACTGCAGGACAAAGTCCCTTTCTATATTCTTTGGTTTAAAAAATAAGAGTGGGTTAAAAAAGTACTAAAAAAACTATTTTCACCCCCTATCTGATACAGTTTCAAAAAAGTACCAAACACCTATTCGCTTATTTTCATAGCTATTAAAAACGTAATTTTATTGTTGTTTTTATGCCTATTGATTTGGAAGATAAAACGTTTTACGTTTTTCCCCTTTATTCCCGTTTTTACCCACTTACCGTTAAAAAAAGTCCCTTCATGTTCGATCTATACATATATATGCTAGTCTTAAGATATAAATAAGATAACATATAATGAGGAAATCGAATAACAAATCATGTGGATATCTATATCAAATTTTGAACTATTTCAGTAAATTTAAAATCGATTTAAACACATAGACCTACGATAATTCATTATCATTTTAGTACTAAACATTTGGTATTGAAATATAAATTATATTAAGTCATAAGTGCTAAAAATTCTTTGATCAAACCATTTTCCCCTTTTTACTATTTACCTCTTTTTCATTTTGATAAAATAAATATATTATTTTCTTTGCTATTTCTTTCCTTCTTTGACTATACTTTGCTCCATATTCATAATTTTGTAAGGAAATTATTCTAATGAAATTCTTTAGTTCTTCTTTTTTAGTGAATTTTTCAATTGTTTTAGTACTTGAGTTCTAAAGTATTTAAGGGGACACTACAAAACTAGAGACCGTGATACTCAAATGACATGATTGATATCATCTTTTTTTTCATCAAACTCAGTAGCTCGTGCATCGAATATAGTTTCATAGCTTTAATCTTGACGTCTATTTAATTAAGATATAGAACCTTGGATTTAGTCTGCGTAAGAAAATAATATAATTTCGTATAAAGTTTAGGAGATATCAAGAAATCAAAACAGCTCTACAAATTTTAGTGTTTTGAAAGTCTCTTCTCTAGATTGAGCGAAAAAAAATTTACCGAAAAAAATTATATGACTTTTTTCACTTTTTTTGTTTCGCATAATTTAAGCAAAAAGTGTTGCAGTCGTTTAGGCGTAACATTTTAATGAAATTGAATTTAGGTAGGAGAAGACGGATTTCAACCAAAATAAGTAGAGCTCTTTTTTGGGTCAACCAATAGATGTGCGTCAAACTTCATTGAATTCTGTTGGGAATTGTGGCCTATATTGAGAAGATAATTAAGTAAAAATGGCGGTCCAAAGCAGGTACCCCAAGGAGTGTGTGGATTTAAACCAAAATTGGTTGTGTGCTTTGTTGGATAATCTCATAGACGTGTTGGATAATCCAATAGAATTTTTTCAAATTCTGTTGGGAATTTCGGCTTATACATTAAAAATAATTTTAAGTGAAAAATGGGGTTTTAGGGCAGGTACCTCAAAGAATCAAGGGCTCTCAACCAGAATTAGTGTAAGTCTTGCCTAGATCAATTAAAAGACGTGTGCCAATTTTTTTATTTTTTTTTGACAAGAATTGCGACTTATACATTGAAAAATAAAATTGTTGCCAATTTTTTTAATTGTTTTGATAAGAATTGCGACTTATACATTGAAAAATAAAATTGTTGCCAATTTTTTTAATTGTTTTGATAAGAATTGCGACTTATACATTGAAAAATAAAATTGGTGAAAAATAGGCTGCCCAAGGCAGGCACCTAAGGAGTCAACTGATATCAACCAAAATTAGTAAACCTCAAAGTGTGACGAATTTTTATCAAATTCTGTTAAGAGTTGTTGACTTTATATCAAAAAGGAAAGCATATGAAAAATTGGGGTCCAATACAGGTACCCCAATTGATGGTCTAATTTCAACCAAAATTAATAGAGCTCTTTTTTGAATTAATTAGTAGACGTGTGTTAAATTGTATCAAATTTCGTTGAGAATTGCCAAGCAGGTAACACAAGTAGTCGACGAATTTCAACCAAAATTAATAGGCGTCTTTTTTTAATAATTAATAGACTTGTGTCGAATTTCAACGAATTCTGTTTAGAATTGGGGCCCACAGCAGGTTCCCCAAGGATTAGGCGGATTTCAAGATTTTTTTTCAATTTTTCTTATCTATATAAAAACAAGTAAGAAAGTGCTATAGTCGGTCAAGCCCGACCATACGATACCCTGCACCACTAAGGTCTAAGATGTTTTTTTTCCTGTATAAAGATATATATTTGCTAAATTTTGCCATCATACAAACATTTTCTCAAAACTTATATATTTGAGCTGTTTTCGTCATTTGGACTTATATGAGGGATAGGCTCGAATGTGACTGATTATCTCGAAATTTGGCAAATTGATTACAGTTTTCACGAAAATTATGTGTGCAAAAAATAAACTTGAAGTTCTCATTATCTTTAGATTTACGAGCGTTTTAGTGATTTTTGTCTCATTTAGTGCGTTTTTAAAGAAGAGTTTGTATGGAAGCTATGGTCAAATGTGGGTCGATTTCAACGAAATTTGGTATAGTGATTTTGGTTTATATAAGCAGTATTTGTTTTAAATTTTATGAAAAAATATTGATATTTGTGGCCAAAACATCAATTCCGGGAAGTGTGACCAATGGGAGGTACCATAAATAATGGACCGATTTTGACGAATTTCAATAGCCATGGTTCCACTATGAAAAAAATTATCTATGCTAAATTTCATCAAATTATCTTTAGAATTGCGACCTGTAGTTCGATTACAAGGTTTATGTGGGGGTCCAGCCAACAGACGGATGGACGGACGGACGGACAGACGGACGGACTGACATCGCTTAATCGACTCAAAAGGTGATTCTTAGCTAATTGGTATACTAAAAGGTGGGTCTAAGACAAATATTTCTATGCGTTACATACATCAACAAAAACTTATAATACCCTTTCCACCTTTGGTGGAACAGGTATGCAAAATTTTATGGTTGTAGTGTCACTGCTTCTATTTTTTGAACTTCGATGTATGATGAAATACTAACTACTGTGCGGTGTAGCTTTCCGGTGTATCACCTATACCCCAAAATATTCTGATAATTTCTTTATCCCCAACGTAAAACGTTTTATGTCACAGCATGTGCCTACCATTGTTATCTTCTGCACTCTTAGCACTAGAATAGAACTTGTCATTGTTTGAATTCAATAAAAAAGAACTGCATTAGAGAGAAGCTTGACTTAGATTTTTGTTTTGTTATGACTTTTTTTATCAACAATTTTATTATGATAATTTCTTATTTTATGATGACAACGATAAAATACAACAGCAACATCATTTACAAGGATGACTAAATTCATAAGGATAAATAATGCTCGAGTATGCAGAAAACTAAAAATATTAACTAAACAAAATGAAATGAAACGCAACTAAACAATATAATTTCAATATTTTTGTATTTTTCTATTACAAAACTTTAGATGAATGCAAAAATTGTTAAAGCTGTTAAAGCACTTGAAGTTTTATTACTTTAGAATTTGATATCTGAGCGACTTTCTTTATTCGTTTATATTTTCATATAAATTTATTACAATGGCCATTGAATGAAAGAGGAGTAGGAAAATGTTTTCTATACAGAAAAAATAAGAATGAAATGAAATAAAATGAAAGATATTCCTATTTAGTTTATTTTAATTTTGCTGTCGAGTTGAAGAATTACTTACTTTTGTATAACATTTTATAAATCATTGTTTTCTAGTTTATTTGAAAAAATTTCTTTTCTTCAGTCATTTTAGTTTTTATATTTGCTGCTGTTTTAAATAAATAAGTTTCAATGATGGAAAAAAATATTATATAAATGCAATACTCATATGTGATATAAAACATTTAACTATTCATTTGTTTGTTATCTTGTTTTCCATTGACATAGATTTTTCAAGGATTTATTTATGGACGATTTATTAGATGCGACAGATGAGGTTTACGTATTAATGCAAATTTGGATTAATAAATTCATGTTATATGTTTTAAGGGATATGGTTGGAATTGAAACAAAAAATATTTAAAACAAGTAAGAAAGTGTTATAGTCGGTCGAGCCCGACCGGATGATACCCTTCACCACTAAGGTCAAAGATGTTATTTTTCCTGTATAAAGACAAATATTTGTTTAATTTTGCCATCATACAAACATTTTCTCGAAACTTATATATATAAGCTGTTTCCGTCATTTGGACTTATTTATATGAGAGCTGGGGTCAAATGTTTACCGAATATCTCTAAATTTGGCAAATTGCTTACAGTTGTTACCAAAATTATGTGTGCAAAAAATAAAAATTCTCATTATCTTTAGATTTACGAACGTTTTAGTGATTTTTGTCTCATTTAGTGCGTTTTTCTAGAAAAGCTTATATAGGAGCTATGGCAAAAAATGGACTGATTTTAATTTTTAATTTGGTACAGTGATTTAGATGTAAACCTAAATCAGTAAGTATTTGATTTAAATTTCATGAAAAAATATTGATATTTGTGGTCAATATATCAATTCCGAAACGTGGGACCTATAGTAGGTACCATAAATAATGGACCGATTTTGACAAATTTCAATAGCCATAGGCTATCAAAAAAATGATCTGTGCCAAATTTCATCAAATTATCTTTAGAATTGCGACCTGTAGTTTGATTACAAGGTCTAGCCAGGCGTTCAGCTAGCCAGACGGACGGACTGACGGACATCGCTAAATCGACTCAGAAAGTGATTCTAAGCCTATTGGTATACTAAAAGGTGGGTATAAGACCATGTGTTACATACATGCGCACAAACTTATATAATACCCTTTCCATCTATGGTGGTGAAGGGTATAAATACAAGTGTGAAAGTATTATTGTCGGATAAGCCTGACCTATAATACCCTACACCACACAGTGATTTAAACAGAAAAAAGTGGTAATAAATCTATACCTTCTAGACTGTCAGTCTGATTGTATTAGAATGCACAGAAAGATTGTTAAGGAGGACCCAAGCTTTCCGAATTTTGGGTTCATGCTTACCCTGTGTTAACACAAGGTGAATTCCACAAAATGAAACTTTTTGCGTTACAATTAACCATCACTATATTTATACCCTTTACCATCATAGGGGGTATACCAATAGGCTTAGAATCACTTTCTGAGCCGATTTATCAATGTTAGTCCGTCCGTCCATCTGGCTGGACGACTGGCTGGACCCCCACCATGTAATCAAAGTACAGGTCGCAATTCTAAAGATAATTTTATGAAATCTGGGACATCATTTTTTTGATAGTGGACTATTGAAAACCGTCAAAATCGGTGCATTATTTATGGTACCTCCCATAGGTCCCACTTCCCGGAATTGATATATTGGCCACAGATATTAATATTTTTCAATGAAATTGAAAACAAATACTGCTTATGAAAACTTAAATCATTGTACAAAATTTCGTTGAAATCGGTCAACATTTGACCATAGCTCCCATACAACCTCTTCTATCAAAACGAACTAAATGAGACAAAAATCACTAAAACGCTCGTAAATCTGAAGATGATGAGAATTTTAAGTATATTTTTTGCATACATAACAACTGTAATTAATTTGCTAAATATCGGGATAATCGGTCCTTGTTTGACCATGACGGAAACAGCCTAAATATGTAAGTTTTGAGAAAAAGTTTGTATGATGGCAAAATTAAGCAAATATTTGTCTTTATACAGGAAAAAGAAACCTTTAATCTTAGTGGTGAAGGGTATCGTATGGTCGGTCTTGACCGACTATAGTTAACAAACAACTAAATGAAGAGAGTAGCATTGTAATATCCCATTAATTACTTTGAAAATTTTAGCTGTAATTTTTTAAATTTTGTAATTTTTCATATGAAGAATGTCTGCTAAATTTTTAATTTATTGTTAATAAAATCACTTCTAATTGATGGATTTTCATAATTTTAGTCTTATATTCTTAAGAGTTTTCATAGTTTTACGATCGTCTAATAAGGATGGTAAGATTTTGCCTTGTCGATTTTTTTTGATTTTTTGAAAAATTAAAATTTTTTGGTAAGGCTTGACATGCCAAATTTTTTTTGATAAATTTGGTATTTTCACTTTGTTGTCAATTTTTTTATAATTTTTAGAAAAATAAAATTTTGTGATTTTGCATAATAAGAAAATGTTTCAAACAAAAAATTCTGTATAGAAAATTTTTGATGAAAAACTTTTATATAGAAAATTTTTCGATGAAATAATTTTATTTAGAAACTTTTCGATGACAATATTTTATATAGAAACTAGGTTGATTAAAACTTTTTATATAGAATTTTTTTTGATAAAAACTCTTTATATATAAAGTTTTTTGATGAAAATATTTTATATATAAAGTTTTTTGATGAAAATATTTTATAAAGAACATTTTCAGAGAAAAAAATTTTATATAGAATTTTTTTTATTATAGAAAATTTTTTGATGAAAAAATTACAGAAAATTTTTCTATTAAAAAATTTTTTATAGACAATTTTTTTATGAAATAATTTTTCGAGAAAAATTTTATATAGAAAATTTTTCCATGAAAAAATTTCATATAGAAAAATTTAAATTAAACAATTTTATATAAAAAATTTTTCGATAAAAAAATTTTATATAGAAAATTTTTCGATGAATTAATTTTATATAGAAAATTTTTCGATGAAAAAATTTTATATAGAAAATTTTTCAATGAAAGAATTCAATATAGAAAATTTTTCGATGAAAAAATTCAATATAGAAAATTTTTCGATGAAAAAATTTTATATAGAAAATTTTTTGATGAAAAAATTTTATATAGAAAATTTTTCGATGAAAAAATTTTATAAAGAAAATTTTTCGATGAAAAAATTTTATATAGAAAATTTTTCGATAAAAAAATTTTATATAGAAAATTTTTCGATAAAAAAATTTTATATAGAAAATTTTTCGATGAAAAAATTTTATATAGAAAATTTTTCAATAAAAAAATTTTATATAGAAAATTTTTCGATGAAAAAATTTTATATAGAAAATTTTTCGATGAAAAAATTTTATATAGAAAATTTTTCGATGAAAAAATTTTATATAGAAAATTTTTCGATGAAAAAATTTTATATAGAAAATTTTTCGATGAAAAAATTGTATATAGAAAATTTTTCGATGAAAAAATTTTATATAGAAAATTTTTCGATGAAAAAATTTTATATAGAAATTTTTTCGATGAAAAAATTTTATATAGAAAATTTTTCGATGAAAAAATTTTATATAGAAAATTTTTCGATGAAAAAATTTTTTGGGAATTAATTATTCGAACTTTAGAATTTATTGAAAAATTAGGTTTAATCAGGCTTGAGTTCATTTAATTTTCAAATTATTAATTTTGAAAATCAGAAAAGTAAGTGTGGAGAAAAACTGAAAAAATTATTTTTGAACGCGGCTAGTGGATTGCAATTTCTGTCCCGCCACAGGACGTCATCAGCAATTAGCGCCCTCGACCATGAGTTAAATTGATGATTATCTCTGCAATTTGATAACTCGACTGTGGTCGAGGGCGCTAAGTGCTGATGACGTCCTGTGGCGGGACAGAAATTGCAATCCACTAGCCGCGTTCAAAAATAATTTTTTGAATTTTTCTCCACACTTACTTTTCTGATTTTCAAAATTAATAATTTGAAACTTAAATGAACTCAAGCTTGATTAAACCTAATTTTTCGAAAAAATTTTATATAGAAAATTTGTCGATGAAAAAATTGTATATAGAAAATTTTTCGATGAAAAAATTTTATATAGAAAATTTTTCGATGAAAAAATTTTATATAGAAAATTTTTCGATGAAAAAATTTTATATAGAAAATTTTTCGATTAAAAAATTTTATATAGAAAATTTTTCGATGAAAAAATTTTATATAGAAAATCTTTCGATGAAAAAATTTTAGATAGAAAATTTTTCGATGAAACAACTTTATATAGAAAATTTTTCGATGAAAAAGTTTTATATAGAAAATTTTTCGATGAAAAAATTTTATATAGAAAATTTTTCGATGAAAAAATTTTATATAGAAAATTTTTCGATGAAAAAATTGTATATAGAAAATTTTTCGATGAAAACATTTTATATAGAAAATTTTTCGATGAAAAAGTTTTATATAGAAAATTTTTCGATGAAAAAATTTTATATAGAAAATTTTTCGATTAAACAACTTTATATAGAAAATTTTTCGATGAAAAAGTTTTATATAGAAAATTTTTCGATGAAAAAATTTTATATAGAAAATTTTTCGATGAAAAAATTGTATATAGAAAATTTTTCGATGAAAAAATTCCATATAGAAAATTTTTCGATGAAAAAATTGTATATAGAACTTTTTTTGATATGCCAAATTTTTGATAAATTGGGTATTTTCCCTTTATTGTTAATAAAACTAACATTTATTTATGTATTTTCACGAAATGAGGCTTCGGTTATTTATAATATTTACAGTTTCAGGACAGTGAAATAACAATTTAAATTTTTGTATGAATTTTTGAAAAATAAAAATTTTTCGATTTTGCAAAAAAAAAAAAAATTAATTTTTATGTGAAAAACTCCACAACTGTTGACCATATGAAAAAAATTGTCTTAGTAAGTCCAAGATATGATAAAATCAATGGAACGACCTTTGTGAAAATCTGTAATTTAAGAAAAAAATTTATCCACAGAACTATAAATTTTGGTTGTTTTTGTACTTAGGAGGTATTAATATATCGACATAAAATAGTTAGACTTCAAAGTAATTTCTCTTGTTGACCAGTGTAATTTATTGAACTATGGATAAGTTTTAGCTAAAATAGTAAATTCATATATCAATTGGACTACTCTTTATTACCTGTTATTATAAACGAAGCTTTAGGCTGAAGTCTTGATTTGGTTGATCTTAGTTTGAGAATAAAATTAAGAAATTTTAGATTTTAAGTTCTTCTATGACCTAAAGCTACAAGATCAAATGCCATTGCTTCATCTTAATTATCTTTATTTAATACAAAAAAAACTAAGCTAATAATGTATTAAACATAATTACAATATTTCTGATATAAACCACTTGTGTACATCTTTATCTACGCTTAACCTTCACTTAAGTTTTTTACAAATGCAATTTCTAATATTTCATAACTTTGAGGATCTCTAAGAAAACACCCCTCAATATCATTAGAAACATAACTGTAATTTCATATTTGAGCTCAACAGCCACTCAACACATCTACTACATCATACGATACTATACAGATACTAGTACTTTAATATAACTTAAGATTATGTTTCAATAGTTTTTAGCCTTTTTTCCCTCCAGTATTTGTACAAACCTTCTCCCACACTTAAATCCATTGAATAAATAGATAATAACTGTTTTAAGTGGTTTTTCATTTAGTCTTTATTCTACTTATCTCGTTCACATTTATTTCAACTTTCGGTTCAATGTTTTAGACATAAAAGTTGTGAAGAAGGCGTTTAATACAAACAGACTTAAATAATTCTTAAGAGCTAATAAAATATATTAACCCGGCCCTATTCCAATACTTACTTATATGAGAGTAACAACAATCAAGTGTATTTGTATTTGGTTAAGTGCCACTGTGAGATATAAATGATGTTTAGGGTAGTCGGTAAAGAAATACAATTTTTTCAGTTTTTTTTAGTAAAAAAATCTATTTGAGTAGTTTTTCTTTTTATTTTTGTTCAAATAATATACGGGATCATAATATTGTTGAATGTCGCCTTGCTTGAATCAAATTTATATGGTTACACTTTCTAAATAAAACAATAGAATATTGTTTCATTATATGGTCACCCTAAAATTGTAAATGTACCATTTTGTCTGTTGCACATTAAACACAATCTGAAGTATGCATATGTTTGTGTGTATTTATTGATATGTAACCCAGTAAAAACTTCATAAATTTTAAAATCACTTCATGTAGATTAAGCGATATCTGGCAAACTTGTAGTCAATGTACAAATTTCGCAATGACATTTTTATTTCAGCAGTGGAAATTCGGTGAAAAAATTTAATATAGAACATTTTTCAATAAAAAAATTTTATATAGAAAATTTTTCGGTGAAAAAATTTTATACAGAAAACTTTTCGGTGAAAAAATTTTATATAGCAAATTTTTCGGTGTAAAAATTTTATATAGAAAATTTTTAGATGAAAAAATTTTATAGAAAATTTTTCGGTGAAAAAATTTTATACAGAAAACTTTTCGGTAAAAAATTTTATATAGCAAATTTTTCGTTGCAAAAATTTTATATAGAAAATTTTTCGATGAAAAAATTTTATAGAAAATTTTTCGGTAAAATAATTTTATATAGAAAATTTTTCGGTGAAAAAATTTTATATAGAAAATTTTTCGGTGAAAAAATTTTATATAGAAAATTTTTCGGTGAAAAAATTTTATATAGAAAATTTTTCGGTGAAAAAATTTTATATAGAAAATTTTTCGGTGAAAAAATTTTATATAGAAAATTTTTCGGTGAAAAAATTTTATATAGAAAATTTTTCGGTGAAAAAATTTTATATAGAAAATTTTTCGGTGAAAAAATTTTATATAGAAAATTTTTCGGTGAAAAAATTTTATATAGAAAATTTTTCGGTGAAAAAATTTTATATAGAAAATTTTTCGGTGAAAAAATTTTATATAGAAAATTTTTCGGTGAAAAAATTTTATATAGAAAATTTTTCGGTGAAAAAATTTTATATAGAAAATTTTTCGGTAAAAAAATTTTTAATGGAAAATTTTTCGATGAAAAAATTTTTAATAGAAAATTTTCGATGAAAAAATTTTATATAGAAAATTTTTCGATGAAAAAATTTTATATAGAAAATATTCCGATGAAAAAATTTTATAGAATATTTTTTGATAAAAAAATTTAAATAGAAAATTTTTCCATAAAAAAATTTTATAAGAAAATAGTTCGATAAAAAAATTTTATAAGAAAATTTTTCGATAAAAAAATTTTATAAGAAAATTTTTCCATAAAAAAGTTTTTTAAGAAAATTCTTTGATGAAAAAATTTTAATAGAAAACTCTTTTATGAAAAAATTTTATATGGAAAAGTTTTCGATGAAAAAATTTTATTTAGAAAATTTTTCAATGACAAAATTTTATATAGAGAATTTTTCAATGACAAAATTTTATATAGAAAAATTGTCAATGAAAAAATTTTATATAGTAAATGTTTCAATGAAAAATTTTCTACATAAAATTTTTATATAGAAAAAGTTTCGTATAGAAAATTTTTCCATGAAAAAATTTTATAAAGAAAATTTTTCGTTGAAAAAATTTTATATAAGAAATTTTTCAATGAAAAAGTTTTTAAAAGAAAATTGGTTTATGAAAAAATTTTATAAGAAAATTTTTCGGTAAAAAACTTTGAAAAGTTTTGATAAAAAAATTTTACACAGAATATTTTGAAAAATTTTCTATATACAATTTTTTCATCGACAAATTTTGTACATAAAATTTTTTCATCCAAAAATTTTCTATATACATTTTTTTCATCGAAAATTTTTTTATATAAAAGTCATTCATTGGAAAATTTGAATAGAAAATTTTTCGATTAAAAATTTTATAAGAAAATTCTTTGATGAAAAAATTTGAATAGAAAATTTTTTGATAAAAAATTTTATTTAAAATATTTTCGATGAATAAATTTTAAATGGAAAATTTTTCGATGAAAAATTTTCGATAAAAAAATTTTATGTAAGACATTTGTCAATGAAAAAATGTCATATTAATAATTTTCGATGAAAAACATTTTTTATAAAAAAATTTTCGATGAAAATTTATATAGAAAATTTTTCGACGAAAAATTTTATATAAAAAATTTTCCGATAAAAAAAAAATTGTTAAAGAAAATTTTTCTATTAACAAATTTTAAATAGAAAATTTTTCGATAAAAAAATTTTATATAGAAAATTTTTCGATGAAAATATTTTTTATAGAGGATTTTTCGATGAAAAAATTTCATATAGAAAATTTTTCGATGAAAAAATTTTATATAGAAAATTTTTCGATGAAAAAATTTTATATAGAAAATTTTTCGATGAAAAAATTTTATATAGAAAATTTTTCGATGAAAAAATTTTATATAGAAAATTTTTCGATGAAAAAATTTTATATAGAAAATTTTTCGATGAAAAAATTTTATATAGAAAATTTTTCGATGAAAAAATTTTATATAGAAAATTTTTCGATGAAAAAATTTTATATAGAAAATTTTTCGATGAAAAAATTTTATATAGAAAATTTTTCGATGAAAAAATTTTATATATAAAATATTTCAATGAAAAAATTTTATAAAGAAATTCTTTAAGGATAAACAAATTTTATATAGGAAATTAAAAAAAATGTTTCTATAAAACAATTTTATAGAAAAAATTTTTTTATGAACAAATTTTTTTATGAAAAAATTTTAAAAGAAAATTTTTCGATAAAAAAATTTTATATAGAAAATCTTCCATTGAAAAAATTTTATATAAAAATTTTTTGATGAAAAAGTTTTATATAGAAAATTTTTCGATTAAAAGCTTTTATATAGAAAATTTCTCAATGAAAAACTTTTATATAAAAATTTCCTGTAGAAAATTTTCGATAACAAATTTTATATAGAAAATTTTTCGATGAAAAAATTGTATATAGAAAATTTTGCGGTGAAAAAATTTTATATAGAAAATTTTGCGGTGAAAAAATTTTATATAGAAAATTTTGCGGTGAAAAAATTTTATATAGAAAATTTTGCGGTGAAAAAATTTTATATAGAAAATTTTGCGGTGAAAAAATTTTATATAGAAAATTTTGCGGTGAAAAAATTTTATATAGAAAATTTTGCGGTGAAAAAATTTTATATAGAAAATTTTGCGGTGAAAAAATTTTATATAGAAAATTTTGCGGTGAAAAAATTTTATATAGAAAATTTTGCGGTGAAAAAATTTTATATAGAAAATTTTGCGGTGAAAAGATTTTATTTAGAAAATTTTGCGGTGAAAAAATTTTATATAGAAAATTTTGCGGTGAAAAAATTTTATATAGAAAACTTTTCGATGAAAGAATTTTATATAGAAAAATTTTCGATGAAAAAATTTTATATCGAAAATTTTTCGGTGAAAAGATTTTATATAGAAAGTGTTTCGATGAAAAAATTTTATATAGAATTTTTGATGAAAAAAATTTATATAGAAAATTTTTCGATGAAAAAATTTTATATAGAAAATTTTTCGGTGTAAAGATTTTACATAGAAAGTTTTTCGATAAAAAAAAATTAATATAGAAAATTTTTCGGTGAAAAGTTTTATATAAAAAAATTTTCGATGAAAAAATTTTATATAGAAAATTTTTTGATGAAAATATTTTATATAGAAAATTTTTCGATGAAAATATTTTATATAGAAAACTTTTCGATGAAAAAAATTTATATAGAAAATTTTTTTACGACCGAAAAATATCATATAGAAAATTTTTCGATGAAAAATTTTACATGATAAAAAAATGTATATACAAAATATTTTTGTATAGAATACTAACGCATTTACCAATAACCTTTTTTTATTTAAAATAAAATTTTCTCACAAAATGTTTGCTGGGTATTTACAAATGCTTACAGATTTGCGCGTGTTTGTATATGTATGCCTTTATTTTTAACGGTTTCAGTAAAAGTATGTGGAACTTCTATGTAAGGGTTTATTTGCTTGTCTATTTATTTGAGAACTTTTTGTTGTTGTTAACGATTTGGAGGGTCTCGAAATAGAAGGTCAGAATATACAAACATACGCTTAAATTTATGTACATATTTTAGTAAACTTGGCCAAATCATACTCAGGGGTGACGACAGTAGCTTTTCAATGTAACAATTATACAAGTATATAATCTAACAAAGTCATTAATTAGCAGTGAATGATAACGAGACTGAAAGTTGTAATAAAAATTAAGATCATAATAATGACAAGAATAAAATTTGCACTTTTATAGTTCCCACAAGGAACTTAGCAGTTTCCTAATATTATTTCCAGATCATAAAACTAATAGTTATAATTCCTGTTCTAGTTTTTCTATAGCACCCTAATATTTAAAGCAAATACCTATTGCATTAGCTTTAATATTACGATATTTAACTTGGGCATACATTAATATCCTGAACTAAAGTAGTAGCAGCAATAGTAGTAAATATCTAAACAGTGATTAAATTAATTATCATATTAGAGACATATTGAACGAGTCAGAGTTTCAAACACATGAACTTATGTAAATAACATAGATATTGACTTCAATTTGGTTACAGGACTAATTTTGTTTAACAATTGTTAGAGCTAAAGTAACCTTAACTAAATTACCTAAATGGGTACAGATATATATGATATGTATAAAAGTACTTTTACCGATATCTATTATATACAGGCTATTACTGACTTTTGTTGAATGTTATTGAATTTATTGTTATTTAATCAATTTGTCATTACATTTGATTTATTCGGCTTTAATGAATATCTATTTAAGGAAATCAATTTGGTTTTAAGGTTTAAATACAAGCAAATTAATAATTTATTTATAGGAAATTGTTCAGTTTTAACGAAGGGGGAGATAGTTTTGTTTTTTTTTTTTCAAAATTGGACAGCTATTGATATTAATAGACCTTGTCTTTGTTTGTTTGCCCACCTTTAGCGATTAAAAGAATAACACCCATTTTTTTGTTTAACTAATATAAGGGGAAATTGTTTTAGACTCCTGATATTTTTTATATAAACCTAACACGAAGAAAATTTATAAAGAAAATTTTTCGATGAAAAAATTTTATATAGAAAATTTTTCGATGAAAAAATTTTATAAAGAAATTTTTCGATGAAAAAATTTTATATAGAAAATTTTTCGATGAAAAAATTTTATATAGAAAATTTTTCGATGAAAAAAATTATGCATAGATAATTTTTTGATAAAAAAATTTTATACAGAAAAATTTTTAATAAAAAATTTTTATACAGAAAATTTGTTCTAGAAAAAAATTTTATGTCGAAAATTTTTCGGCGAACAAAAATTTAAATAGAAAATTATTCTATAAAAAAATTTTATTGAAAATCTTTGGTTGAAAACATTTGTTTATCAAAAAAATTTATATAGAAATTTTGCAGTGAAAAAAATTTTGTGTAGACAATTTTTCTGTGATAAAACAGAAAATTTTTCGGTGAAGGAAATAGAAAATTTTTCGGTGAAAAAAATTGTATATAAATAATTTTTCGATAAAGAAAATTTATATAGAAAATTTTTCGATAAAAAAGTTTAATACAGAAAATTTATCGATGAAAATATTTTATATAGAAAATTTGTCGATGAGAATATTTTATATCAAAAATATTTTGATGAAAAAAATTTACATAGCATTTTTTTTTTAATATAGAAAATTTTTTAATGAATTAATTTAGTGACCTGAAAAAAATGTCAATACATATTTTATAAAGAAAATTTTTCGATAAAATTTGATGTAGAAAAATTTTCAATTAAAAAATTTCACAAAGAAAAATTGTCTATGAACAGATTTGAAATAGAAACATTTCAGAAAAAAATTTATACAGAACATTTTTTGATAAAAAGTTGTATAAAATTTTGTATAGAAATTTTTATAATACTTTTATAGAGAAAAATTTTATATAGAACATTTTTCGATGAAAGAATTTTATATAGAAAATTTTTTGATAAACAAATTTTATATAGAAAATTTTTCTATGAAAAAATTTTATAAAGAAAGTTTTTTGGTTAAAAAATTTTAAATCGAAATTTTTTCGATTAAAAAATTTTATGTTGAAAAGTTTTTGTTAAAAAAGTCTATATGGAAAAATTTTATATAAAATTTATCTACGAAAAAATTTTATTTAAAATTTATCGACGAAAAAATTTAAACAGGAAATTTTTCGATGAAAAAATTTTAACTTAAAATATTTAAATGAATTTTTCTATAATTTTACAATAAAAAAAAAATTATATAGAAAATTTTTCGGTGAAGAATTTTATATAGAAAATTTTTCGGTGAAGAATTTTATATAGAAAATTTTTCGGTGAAAAAATTTTATATAGAAAATTTTTCGGTGAAAAAATTTTATATAAAAAATTTTGCGTTCAAATAAATTTTATAAAGAAAATTATGAGATAAAAAATTTTATACAGAAAATTTTGCGCTGAAAAAATTTTGTATAGAAAATTTTTCGATTAAAAAATTTTGTATAGAAAATTTTTCGATGAAAAAATTGTATATAGAAATTTTTTCGATGAAAAAATTTTATATAGAAAATTTTTCGATGAAAATATTTTATATAGAAAATTTTTAGATGAAAAAGTTTTATATAGAAAATTTTTCGATAAAAAAATTTTATATAGAAAATTTTTCGATGAAAAAATTTTATGTAGAAAATTTTTCTATGAAAAAATTTTATATAGAAAATTTTTCGAAGAAAAATTTTATATAGGAAATTTTTCGATAAAAGAATTTTATATAGAAAATTTGTAGATGAAAAAGTTTTATATAGAAAATTTTTCAATGAAAAATTTTATATAGAAATTTTTCTATAAAATTTTTTATAGAAAGTTTTTCAATAAAAAATTTGTATATGGAAATTTTTTTCTAGAAAAAATTTCTGACAAAAAATTTTGGATAAAAAATTTTATATGTGCAAAATAAATAAAATGAAAATTTTTGGTTGAAAAAATGTTTCTATAAATAAATTTTTTATGGAAAATTTTGCCGTGAAAAAATGTTTAGTAGCCAATTTTGAGGTGAAAAAATTTTTATAAAGAAAATTTTGCATTTTATGTAGAAAATTTTCCATTAAAAAAATTTTTTATAGAAAATTTGCGGTGAAAAAATTTTATATAGAACATTTTGCGGTGAAAAATTTTTATACAGAAAATTTTGCGGTGAAAAAATTTAAAATAGAAAATTTTGCTGTAAACAAATTTTATATAGAATATTTTGCGGTCAAAAAATTTTATGTAAAAAATTTTGCGGTCTAAAAATTTAAAATAGAAAAATTTGCGATCAAAAAATTTTATATAGAAAATTTTGCAGTGAAAAAATTTTATATAGAAAATTTTGCGTTCAAATAAATTTTATAAAGAAAATTTTGAGGCGAAACATTTTATATAGAAAATTTTGCGGTGAAAAAATTTTCTATGGCAATTATTTTGGTAAAAAAATTTTAGAAAATTTCTTAGTTAAATATTTAAACTTTAGAATTTATATTAAAAATTTTTTGATGAAAAATGTAAAAAAATATTTCGATGACAGAAATTTTATAAGAAAATTTTTCTATAAGAAATTTTATGTAGAAAGTTTTCCGGTGAGAAATTTTTATATAGAAAATTTTTTAAAGAAAAAATTTCTGTCGAAAATTTTTCGATGAAAAAATTGTGTATAGAAAATTTTGTGGTCAAAAAATTTTATATAGAAAAAGTTGCGGTCAAAAAATTTTATTTAAAAAATTTTTCGGTGAAAAAATATAGATATAGATTTTTCGGAGAAAAGTTTTCTATAAAAAATATTTAGGTAAAAAAATTTTAGAAAATTTTACTATTCGATTCTTGGTTAAGCCATCATCTGAAGAAGGAGTATATCTACTATTAGACAGATCGAAAACCTCGTATTATTCCCTTATTTACAAACCATCGAAACTCGTCGAGGAATTTGTTGTCGCCACATTTTTGTCTATTACATTCATAAATAAATTTAATCGATTGCGATCAAATAATAATAATTTTGCATAGAAGATTTTTCTATGAAAAAATTATAAAAAAAAAATTTTCGATAAAAAAATTTTATACAGAAAATTTTTTATATTTATATATAAAATTTTTCGATGAAAAAATTTTTTATAGGAAATCTTTCGATGAAAAACATTTTATATAGAAAATTTTTCGATGAAAAAATTTGAAATAGAATATTTTTCAATAAAAAAATTGTATATAGAAAATTTTTCAATGACAAAATTTTATATAGAAGTTTTTTAAATAAAAACGTTTTATATAGAAAATTTTTCAAGACAAAAATTTTATATCGAAAATTTTTTAATAAATTTTTTTTTCATCAAACTTTTTTTATCTTTTTGCATATAAAAATTTTGTACAGAAAATGAAAAAATGTAGATATATATAGAGTATTTGTATTAGAAAGTCAGCTTCTCTAGCCGATGCTAATAGAAAGTAAATAATATTAGGTTTCAATAACAATTGCTTTAAAATTCAATTTATTAGGAAGAATATCCCCCAATTTTCCTAAAAATTTCTTTAATATTGTTATATTATTATTCAATAAATATTGATGATTTATAAGTCCCATTTAAATTACGTGTACATAAGAATGTATCTAATCCTTAAACTTAGAATTATGTCCACAACATATGGATATTATTATTATATCTATTCTTATCAAAAATCTTTTCTATAAATTTGCTTAGAAACAAATAACTTTATTTCTTTTTTATTTATTTTATTTTTCTTTTAAAAATTTCAAAATAAAATTTATATCTTACACTCAACAATAGAAGTAACATATTTTTTCAAAAATTTATCCATTCATACATCATTGGCATACAAATGTGAAACAATAATTATTGTGAGTTGGAGATGATTTGGTAAAAAATGAAAGTTGCAAAAATAAATCTCTTAACTTTTCAACAGGCAGAAAAAAATTATAAAAAAATATCATACAAGAATAAAATACGAAGAACAAAAATATGATAAATCACCGTAAAGAATTTAATAAACACTATCAAAATATTGTATTTAGATATTAAGAAGAATTTTATTATAAAAAGATAAAGATATGTATGAATATGTGTGTAAATAAATACTTTTAAGAAGATAATTTATAAGACATTTCTTTAGATAACCCAGTCAACATTGCAATTGAAATCTTAACCCTGTTGGAAAGAAAATCGTAGGCTTAACCCATTATTTTATATGCGAATGAAACATCTGCTTTTGTAACAAACAGGAGATCTTGCTAATTGTTTGTTGGGTTATTTTTATAGTATTCATATTATTTGTATACCCAAAAAAGTGCCAAGAATAAATAAATCATTATAAAATAAAATGTTTAAAAAAAATTTTGTGTTATTAAATCATAAAGATATTAAAGAATACAATAACGTAAAATTTTGATAAATTTGAAAAAAAACAAGTAAGAAAGTGCTATAGTCGGTCAAGCCCGACCATACGACACCCTTTATTACTAAGGTATCCTTTTTCTTGTATAAAGACAAATATTAGCAAAATTTTGCCATCATACAAACTTTTTCTCAAAACTTATATATTTAAGCTGCTTCCGACATTTGGACTTATATGAGAGCTAGGGTCAAATGTGGACCGATTATCTCGAAAATTCAAATTTATTTCAGTTGTTACAAAAATTATGTATGCAAAAAATAAACTTAAAAGAATAGTTTGTATGGGAGCTATGGTCAAATGTAGACGGATTTTAACGAATTTTGGTACAGTGATTTAGGTTTACATAAGCAGTATTTGATTTAAATTTCGTGAGAAAATATTGATATTTGTGGCCAATATATTAATTCCGGGAAGTGGGACCTATGGGAGGTACCATAAATAATGGACCGATTTTAAAGAATTTCAATAGCCATGGTCCCATTATCAAAAAAATGATCTGTGACAAATTTTATCAAATTATCTTTAGATTACAAGGTTTACATGGGGGTCCAGCCAGCCAGCCAGACGGACGGACGGACTGACATCGCTAAATCGACTCAGAAAGTGATTCTTAGCCTATTGGTATACTAAAAGGTGGGTCTAAGACAAATATTTCCATGCGTTACATACATAAGCACAAACTTATGGTGGTGAAGGGTATAACAAATAACAAAGGCCAAGCCCGACCATACGACATCCTTCACCACTAAGGTCAAAAGTATTCTTTTTCCTGTGTACTACTACATATTTGCTAAATTAAACTGTTTTCGTCATTTACACTTATATGAGAGCTAATGTAAAATGTGGACAGATTATCTCGAAATTTGGCAAATTGATAACAGTTTTAACATTTAACAAGTAAGAAAGTGCTATAGTCGGTCAAGCCCGACCATACGATACCCTTCACTACTAAGGTCAAAGCTGTACTTTTTCCTGTATAAAGACAAATATTTGCTAAATTTTGCCATCATACAAACATTTTCTCAAAACTTCATTATTTAAGCTGTTTCCGTCATTTGGACTTATATGAGAGTAGGGACCAAATATGGACCACAAGAATTATGTATGCGAAAAATAAACTTAAAATACTCATTATCTTCAGATTTATGAGCGTTTTAATGAATTTTGTCCCATTTAGTGCGTTTTGAGAAAAGAGAGTTTGTATGGGAGCTATGGTCGAATGTGGACCGATTTTAACTAAATTTCGTACAGTAATTTAAGTTTACATAAGCAGTATTTGTTTTAAATTTCGTGAAAAAAATATTGATTTTTGTGGCCAATATATTAATTCCGGGAAGTGGGACCTATGGGAGGTACCATAAATAATAGACCGATTTTGACGAATTTCAATAGCCATGGTCCTATTGTCAAACAAATGATCTGTGCTAAATTTCATCAAATTATCTTTAGAATTGCGACCTGTTGTTTGATTACAAGGTTTACATGGGGGTCCAGCCAGCCAGCCAGACGAACGGACATCGCTAAATCGACTCAGAAAGTGATTCTAAGTCTATTGGTATATTAAAAGATGGGTCTAAGACAAATATTTCTATGTGTTACATACATAAGTACAAACTTATAATACCCTTTCCACCTATGGTGGTGAAGGGTATAAAAACAGTACAAAAATTACGTATGCAAAACAAAAACTCAAAATTCTCATTATCTTCAGATTTACCTATTGTACGTTTTACTGATTGTTGTCTCATTTAGTGTGTTTTGACAGAAGAAATTTGGTACAGTAATTTTGGTTTACAAAAGCAGTATATGTTTTGAATTTCATGAAAAAATATTGATATATATGGCCAAAATATCAATTCCGGGAAGTTGGAGCTATGGGAGGTACGATCAATTATGGATCGATTTTGACGAATTTCAATAGCCATGGTCTCACTATCAAAAAAAAAAAAAAAGTGATCTGTGCCAAATTCCATCAAATTATCTTTAGAATTGCGACCTGTACTTTGATTACTTGGTTTACATGGGGGTCCAGCCAGTCATCTAGACGGATGGACTGACAACGCTAAATCTACTCAGAAAGCGATTCTAAGTTTATTGGTATACTTAAATGTAGGTCTAAGACAAATATTTCTTTGCGTTACATACATCAGCCCGAACTTATAATACCCTTTCCACCTATGGTGGTGAAGGGTATAATTACAAAAATTTGTACTAAATTCATATGTGAAAGATCTCACCCACTGATTAAAATAGATCGCAAGCGACAGGAAAAATATTGATCGTAAGCGACAAAAAATCTTAATAAAGCAAAAACAGGGAATGTTTTGGTGCATAGCATTTTTGTTTTGTGTTAGTTTGCTACTTTCGAAAAACTTATTAAATTTTTTCCAAATGGTTTAGAAGTTATGGTGCAAAGTATTGTGTGTAAAGTTTTTTAGTTTTACTTCAATAACTTTTAAACTACTGGGCGGTTTCTGGCGCAATATGCAAAAATCAACCAATTGGTAGTTGGGAATTTAGACCAATTTTTAAAAACATGTCTATTTTTAGCAGAGTGACCTCTATACTGAGCCAAAGTTGAGCACTATTATATATAAAATTTCTTGGTCCGTATAACTTTCGTAAATATAAACCTATCGAGAAGATTCTTAAACATTCGAAAACTACTTAAGAAGGAAAGAAAAATATGCTTACTGTACTACGCTACATCTTATAGTTTAAGAAATATTTAACAGAATGACGCTTACGATTATTTAAATCTAAGGTCTCGATATTGGCTATAAAAGTAAATAATGTCGATTTGGACAACATATCACATATGGTTTGTATTAGTGACCCTGTGCACAGTGGTATTTCTTCATACATCGAAGTGAAGAAAATAGAAGGAGTGACCCTACAAAATTTTGTAATTTTGTATACTTGTTCAGTTTTATATAAATAAGACAAATTGACCTATTTTTACCTATTTTTCTTATCAATGTACAAGTCGAAATTATAAGCTTTCTATTAATTAATTAAGAAAGAGGTCTACAAGTTTTTGGTTGAAATTCGTCGTCTTCTTGGGGTACCTGCCTGGGATCCCCAGTTGTTCACTAATTTTTCTTTCCAATGTACAAATCGCAATTCTCATCAGAATTTGATGAAATTCAACACACATCTACTTGTAAATTCAGCAAAGAGCTCTATTAGTTTTCGCTGAAATTAGACCACCCCTTGGGGTACCTGTCTTAGACCCGCATTTTTCACCTATTTTTCTTTTTGATGTACAATCCGTAGTTCTTAAGAGAATTTGATGAAATTTGGCACACGTCTATAAGTTGATCTAATTTTGTTTGAAATCCATTGATTCCTTGAGTGCCTAGCTTAGATCCCAATTTTCACGATTTTTTATTTTCAGTGTATAAGTCGCAATTCTCATCAGAATTGAAAAAATTTAGAGTTTTGCTAATTTTGGTATCCCTTCACTCATTGAGTTACCCGCCCTGGACCCCCCTTATATGTTCTCAATGTACATATAAGCCGGAATTCAAAACAGAATTTGAAAAAAATTGGCGCACTTCTATATGTTTATCAAACAAAGAACTCAACCAATTTTGGTTAAATCTGTCCACTCCTTGGGATACCTGCTTTGGCCCCCACTTTTCACTTATTTTTCTTTTCAATATAAGCTGCAATTCTCAACAGAATTTAATGAAATTCGGCACACATTTATTCCTACGGGACTTACATTTTAATTCAATTTTATTAAAAAGTTACGCCTAAACGACTGCAACACTTTTTGCTTAAATTATTCGTAACAATTTATGTGACTTTTTTCAGAAAATTTTGATCTTTGTTTTACGATCGGTAAATTTCGGTGAATTTTTTTCGCTCAATCCAAAGCAGAGACTTTTACGTTTCACTTGGTTATGATGGGAGCACAAAGCAAAATCGAGCTAATTAAATTTTTATCCAAAGGAAGACAAAAACACCGAATTTTGTAAATTCCTAACCCTTTCAGACCTAGCTTAATCGATTGTGAGGTCTACATTATAATGTCTCTAATTATGTGAAAAAAATAACTTTTCGTTTTTAGCCGGAATGCAGTGATTGTGAGTTATGTTTTTTATCAAAACAAATGCAAAAAAAATAAAAAAAAACCTTGCAAAAACTAAAAATCTTGCTCAGTTTGATTGTGTCATTCAAAGAGTGCAGACATGCGTCCAAGAGGTAAGTGTTTTTGTTGTAATTATAAAAGAAAAGTGTTAGATCTTCTTTGTAACGGTTATATAACGAATGAAAGAACAAATTTAGGTGTATGGCGTTAGTTTTTTATCATAGCAACAACAATTTTGTGAGCAAAGATATATGGATATCACAACTGTGTTGGTCAGGCACGATGTAACATTTCACTTCATGCTCACGTTTGTATTATCATTTAATTTTCCAGGAAAACTGTTTGATTTGAACAACGATAATGATGTTGAGTCTGATGCAGACTTTAGCGACGATGATACGGCTGCTGAAGAAGCATGGACCCCTTTGGATATTAATGCAGAAGAAGAAAGTAATGACAATTATAGTATTGATAATACTGATGAATGTGAATCTACGAATGACCCGCCAATTAGATCGGTTAAACAATCAAACTCCTGTGAACTGTCATCTGTAACAGAAAAATCTCACATTTCAAATAAAGAAAGACGAGCTATATGGAAAAGTGTTCTATTCCCTAATATCTATATTCCCACATCATCGGGATGTCAACAAGAAATCATTTTGAAAACCCCTTTGGAATATTTTAAAAGATATTTTCCAGAAACCCACTATGATGACGTTATTATGTTCACTAAAATGTATGTAATGAATAAGCGTGGCCAAGAAGTGCGCTATGTATCATCAGACATAAAACGGTTCTATGGATGCGCGATCATAATGGGGTGTCTTGGTTATCCAGCCGTGCGCATGTACTGGTCAAATGACTGCAAAATTCCAGCCATATTCAACTCCATGTCTCGTGATAAATTCATGCAACTTCGATCGGATATACACTTTACTGATTGTTCTACACCAGACTCGACTAATAAATTATGGAGAATTCAGCCAGTCATCGATTTGGTTAGAAAACGTTGCAACGAATTAGCAACAGAAATCACAAATTATTCGATCGATGAACAGATGATTCCATTTACGGGTAGATGCCCTGCACGACAAGTAATCAGATCAAAGCATCGACCTGTTGGATTGAAAAATCTGGTTGACTTTGAAGTCTTTCAGGGTGCTGGTACATTTGAAGATTGCGGCCTTGGACATGGTCCATCTATTGTCATAAGGTTAACTAAAACTTTGCCAAAGGGCAGCCATATATATTTCGATAGGTTTTTTACAACAATTCCACTCTTGGAATCATTGCATCGTAAAGGTTACCAAGCAACAGGTACAATTATGGCTAACCGAGTACCAAAAAGTGTAGAATTCCCTTTAGACAAAAACATGGTCTGCGGTCATGTCTCAATTTGTTAATGAAAATGTGGTAGCTGTTAAGTGGAAGGATACAAAAGCAGTTGTAGTTGCCTCAAATATGTGTGGAAAAGATTCGGTAGAAGAAATCGAAAGGTGGAACAGGAATCTAAAGCTCCGTTGTCCTGTAAAAGTACCCGCAGTGATTGTAAAATACAACTCATTCATGGGTGGAGTTGATTTGTGTGACCAAATGTTAGAATATTACAGGATTAAAATAAAAACAAGAAAATGGACAGTCAAAGCTTTTTTCCATTTCCTTGATCTAGCAATTTACAATTCTTGGATGGAATACAAAAAAGATTGCAAGCTAGCTGGAATACCCAAAGCAAAGGTAAAATCGTTTTTAGCTTTCAAAATGGAGCTAGGTTCCGTATTAGCCTCTTCCTTTAAAGCTCCTGAGTATGTTGAAAGATTTCAGCTTCCAAATGATTTTTATCCAACGAAATATAGACCACGTGACGCTCTGGATGATATTAGATATGATCGCTAAGATCACTGGCCAGAATTTACAGATGACCACCAAGAGTATGTCGCAATAATTGTGGCAGTCGATCTAGATCACGCTGCCAAAAATGTAAAGTAACACTTTGCTTAGCAAAAAACAAAAACTGTTTTGAGAAATATCACTCAAAATATTGATCTCAATTAAAATAATACGCTAAATGTATATTTTTTGTTGATTTATATTGTAATATACTGAATTGTTATATTTTTTTAACCAAAAACTTTATTTTTATAAAACATAGAATGAATCCGTTTATTTTTGTTAACTTTTTTATTTATTTTTAGTAAGTTTAGTTTTAAAACAAACATTATAAAATAAAATGTTGAATAAAATACATAGAACAAACACAGCATTTCTTTAATTTTTGGGAAATTTATTTTATACGTTATGACCGAGTCCTCACAATTGTGAGATGTCCTGTATACAAAAAAGGACCTTGTGAAATCTTTCTGTGGGCTAATTTTAGCCTAAATATTAAAGAAATATCTAAATATTGTTTTTTAGGAGAATTTCATACGTAATATAATGCATAGGTCTGAAAGGGCTAATATGTCTGAAACTGTATACGAAATTAAGTTATTTTCTTCTGCAGACTAAAACCAAGTTTTGCAGTTATTAAACCGAGATCAATATTAAAGCTGTGAAACCATATTCGATGTATTAGCTATTGAGTTTGATGAAAAATTTCATCACTTTTCGTTTTAGAACATAAAGCGTCATTAGATTTTTCAAAATCGGTGGTAAAAAAATGGCTTTTTTGCAGCAGAAATACCAGAGTGCGGTATCACAAATAAGCAACTTTTGTAAAAATCGGAAAGAAACTTAGTGGGGCATATATGACTAGGTGAGGACATAACAAAACCGATTTCAAAGATTTCGAAATACTCGTACTTGCATATTCGAAAAAAGACATACAGACAGACAGACAGACAGGCAGACAGGCAGACAGGCAGACAGACAGACAGACAGACAGACAGACAGACAGACAGACAGACAGACAGACAGAAAGACAGATAGATAGATAGATAGACAGACAGACAGACAGACAGACAGACAGACAGACAGATAGACAGACAGACAGACAGACAGACAGACAGACAGACAGACAGACAGACAGACAGACAGGCAGAAAGACAGATAGAATATGAAATTTTATAGGGATTATATCTGTCATTATCAGCCATATCACAGAACTTAATTTCGTTTTGAATTGGAATAAATTCCGCATTTCAGAATAAAACCACCCTCGACTTTTTAAATGAAATTTAATTTGTAGTTTTTTCTTAGGTTTAAAAGAATTGCGTTTCATTCAAAACAAAGAAAATTGCACCACATATGAATTAAAGCCGAGAAAATTTACAGGAAATTTTGAATTTAACTTAACTTACTTATCATGGATTTTTCTAAAATTTCAGTACCTATATTTTGCAAATATTTAACTAAGAAATTATAATTCAAATTCTCACTAGTAAATTTAAAAACAAATATATATAAACTTTAAAAATATGAGTACAAAATGAACTATTATTTTCTAGCGAAAATTGTTACTGTTTTCTTTCGAATTTCATATCATAACATTATAAATATTTATTTTAGTTTTGTGGAATTTTCTTTCACCATTAACGAGAAATTCTTTTAACAAGTTCTAGTACAAAGCCAAATACTCTATTTATGTGTCCTGAGATAATAACACCGACTGTGACCCTGTATTTTGTTCGCTTTGTTTCTCACACACATACTCACACCCTCTGGTGCTAGGGATTCCTCTGCTTTTGACTCTATAATGGACTAACTTTTTAGCAGTTATTAGCATAAATGTAGTATGAGTAGTTGTCAACCCTATGGAATTTTTAGAATTCCAGTACTGTAAAGTGTATGTGAATTAACAGAGGAATAGTTAAAGGCAGGAACAGAAGAAAGGAGGGCCTTTATTATAAGAAAGTTTAAGTTTTCACTTAAGGTGGAAAAAAATATATTTAAGTGTTTTCTTAATATATTTTTCAATTTTTAACACTTAAAGAGCTATTTTATAAGAAATTTCAAAACTAATATTTTTAAAGGCCTTGTCTTTGGTTTTAGGAAATATCTTTACCCTTTTGTTTTTTTGGTTACTTGTACTTTGCATTTTGTCGTTGTTAATGATATTTTTTGCTTTCATAGAAATTTGAAGGCAACGGCAGCAATCATATCTCAGTGCTCTCAACAACATTAGCAGTAGCTGAAATAATGTTTGTTAAGAATAAGAACGAGAATCATTTTGATACCCTACAACACCATGCAAGGAAACTCAAAGAAGTAAACCCTAAGTTTACTCAGAATGTTCATGAAAATTGTTCAAAATCGATCAATTATTTCTGTGAGCTCCAATAAGACAGTTCTTTCATAATTTCCTATAAATAAATTTTATATAAAAAATATCTTTAAAATATTTGTCAAAAATCTTCTATGAAAATTAAAAAAAAAAAATTGTGTATAAAAAAATTTTATATCGAAAGATTTTTGAAAAATTTTTTATAAAAATTTTTATATCAAAAATTTTCTTAAAAAAAAATTTCTAGGAAAAAATTTCTATGACAAATTTTCTAAAAAATTTTATATCAAAAATTTTCTTAAAAAAAATTCTAGGAAAAAATTTCTATGACAAATTTTCTAAATAAAATTTTCTATATAAAATTTTCTATATATAATTTTATATGAAAAATTTTCTGTAAAAAAATTTTATATGAAAAATTTCCTTAAAATATTTGTTAAAAATCTTCTATGAAAAATTTTCTATAAAATAAATTTGTATCAACAGATTTTTGAAACATTTTCTATTAAAATTTTTTATGAAAAAATGACAAATTTCATTGAAAAATTATCTATACAAAAAAATTTCCTATGAAACATTTTTTTTAGCCTGTTTCACAATTTCGAAAGAAAATCTATTCGAAAGAAAGTGAGTAACTCGAATTCGAATTAATTTTGATTTCGCTATTTCGCAGTCTTTCGTTCGTTTCTCTTCGAAAGCAACTTGTTCGAAATAGTGAAACAGAAATTTGTATGAAAATACTTACGTTTCTTTCGAATTTTCTTTCGCACTAAATAAAGTTAGTGAAACGAAAAACTAATTTATTTAGTATGGGATAAGAAAAGCATTCTTTCGAGATAGTGGAACAGGCCATTTATAAAAAATTTCCTATGAAAAATTTTCTAGATTTTGATCAACTTTCTATAAACAATTTTTTATAGAAACAATTTTCTATGAAAAATTTTTTATTAACAATTTTCTAGAAAGAAATTTCTATGAAAAATTTTCTTTAAAAAATTTCTATTTAAAATTTTCTTTAAAAAATTTCTATGAACAATTTTTTATGTCAAATTTTCTATGACGAATTTGTAATCAAAATTTTTTTATGAAAATTTTTCTATAAAAAATTTTTTATGAAAAATTTTTTATAAAAAATTTTTTATGAAAAATTTTCTATAAAAAATTTTCTATAAACAATTTTCTGTAAAAATTTCCCCATAAAAAATTTCTGTTACATTAATAAATAAATGTAACAGATTTGGGATCAAATGCAAATACACTTCTTTTTGAATAATATTTACATCCAGACTATTTTGTTATTTTTTGATAAAAAATTTTTCTACTAAAAATTTTTTATGAAAAATTTTTTATACAAAAGTTTCTAAAAAAATGATAATTTTCGACAAAAAATTTTCTATGAAAAATTTTCTATAAAAAAATTTCTATGAAAAATTTTGTTTAAGAAATTTTCTATGAAAACTTTAACTATATTTTTTATAAATAATTTGGTTTAAAAAATTTTCTATGAAAAATTTTTTAGAAAAAATTTTCTATGGCAAAATTTATTGAAAAATTATCTATTGAAATTTTATATAAACAATTTTCTAGATTTTGATCAACTTTCCATAAACAATTTTCTATGAACATTTTTCTATTAACAATTTTCTAGAAAAAAATTTCTATGAAAAATTTTCTTTAAAAAATTTCTTTGAAAAATTTTCCTAAAAAAATTTCTATGAAAAATTTTCTTTAAAAAATTTTTATGAAAAATTTTCTTTAAAAAATTTTTAATCAAAAATTTTTTATGAAAATTTTTCTATTAAAAATTTTTAATGAAAATTTTCTATGAAATATTTTCTATAAAAATTTTTCCACAAAAAATTGTTCATGAAAAATTTTTTATAAAAAAGTTAAAAAAAAAATGTTTAATAAAATTTTTTTTATTACAAATTTTATATAAAAAATTTTCTATGAAAAATTTTCTATAAAAAAATTTCTATGAAAAAATTTTGTTTAAAAAATTTTGTATGAAAACTTTTCTATATTTTCTATGAAAAATTTTCTATATTTTCTATAAAAAATTTGCTACGAAAAATTTCCTCTGAAAAATTTTCTATGAAAACTTTTCTATGAAAAATTTTCTATAAAATATTTCCTATAAAAAAATTGTCTAGAAAAAAAAATATCTATTAAAAAAATTATTCGAAAAAATATTCTTTTAAAAATTTTATATAAAAAACTTTATATGAACATTTTTCTATAAAAAATTTGAAATAAAAAATGTTCTATAATAAAGTGAAAAATTTTCTATAAAAAAATGTCTATGAAAAAATTTTGTTTAAAAAATTTTCTATGAAAACTTTTCTATATTTTCTATGAAAAATTTTCTATATTTTCTATAAAAAATTTGCTATGAAAAATTTCCTTTGAAAAATTTTCTATGAAAACTTTTCTATGAAAAATTTTCTATAAAACATTTCCTATAAAAAACTTCCTAGAAAAAAAATATCTATTAAAAAAATTATTCGAAATTTTTTTTTTTTTTAATTTTATATTAAAAACTTTATATGAAAAATTTTCTATAAAAAATTTGAAATAAAAAATGTTCTATAATAAAGTGAAAAATTTTCTATAAAATATTTTATATGAGAAATATTTTATACAAATTTTTATATGCAAAATTTTATGTAAAGGAATTTTATTTAAAAATTTTTTTTAAAAAAATAAAAATTTTATATGAAAAATTTTCTATAAAAAATTTTATATAAGAAATATTTTATAAGAAAAAAATTATGTAAAAAATTGTATATGAAAAAATTTTATACGAAATATTTTCATTAAAAAATTGTACACAAAAAATTTTCTATAAAAATTTCCTTTTAAAAATTTTCCATATAAAGTTTTTTGTGAAAAATTGTCTCTATAAATTAAATTTCTGTAAAGTATTTTGTATTAGAAACTTTTTATAAAAAAATTATTGAAACATTTTCTATAAAAAGTTTAATATAGTAAATTTCGAAATCTTGGGTCCTATTAGACCCCAGCTTCCATAATGGATAAACTTCCAAAAATCGCTTAAGTATACCAAAAATCTATTTTAAAAATTAACTACTGCTACTTATTTAAATTTTTGTACAACATTAAAATTCTCTTATATTAATTAGAGATTGATTATCAACTGACCAAAGTGATGTAGGGTATCATAGAGTAGGGCTGGCGAGACTATAGTACTTTCTTACTTGTTGTCCTTTTCCTGTTTTTTTTGGAATTTGTGTGGCTGGAGTGCATTTAGCATTTTGGTTAACATTACTTTCGAGTTTGATAATAGAGACAGTTATGACATGAGGGAAGATATTATTTGAACTTTAGAAAAATGTACGAGGGTTGTATAAGGTAAAAAAGTTAATCAAGAATCTAAATAAAGTTAGACATTTGAGTGGTCAAAAGCTTGGAATTACAAGATAAATTATTTATATTTTGTAAGATTCACATTTTATTTCAAAGAAGTTATGAACTCTCGTATAAACTCGTGTTTACTAGCGCAACTAAATAAAACGTCACCGCCAATAAATGAAGTTTGATCGATTTTAAGGTGACAACTTGAAATTGTTTTCTTAAAATCTTTAAGTGACTTAAGAACATAAGGCCTTCCTATTTCGTCATTTAGAAGGATATTGAAAATCGGAGAAACAAATGAAACGAAGCAAAGAAGGGTTAATATAACAATTTTTAAGATAGTTACTTTAAAAATCGATTAAACATGTCTGAGTATCTTCTAATGTGTAAGTGTATTGTGTATAAAGCTCTAAGTTGCATAAAATACGAATACCTCTATGTAATGGATATATGAATTCTCCATACATGTAGCCCATTTGCCGTATTTTTGTAGTAACACCAAAATAGTTTAAAAAAAATCACCACATTTTACTTTTTGCTGGAGAATCTTTAAAAATATAAAAAAGTAAAATAGCTGAAACCTGAAAAATTAACATTTTTCATATTTGTAAAATATCATACAAATTTAAATTATGATTTATGACGTTATTACGTCAAATAAACCACATATGACTGCACACATTTATGTATAACATTATCTACTGAAAATGCAGCTGAAGTTTATTTTGTGAAATTCTTTACCAACATTCTAGACATTTGGGAAAATGTTTTTGATATTTGACAATTTAGCCACTTGATGTTTGAGGATTTGAATAAATTACAAATTATGATAATTTTTATTTTATTTTTCCAAATAAAGTCATAGAAATAATCAAATAATAAAATGTGAAATCGTAAGTAGCTGGATGGACATTTACAGAGATAAATTTAAATAAGTTTAAAATAAATTTTAATTTCATAAGGCATAAGAGTACAAAAGGGTATTCCGAATAAACCATTAATTTTTCAATAGTTATTTCCATAAAATTTTTTGTAAAAATTTTTATATAAAAAATTTTCTATAAAAAATTTTTTTATAGAAATTTTTGTATGCCAAATTTTCTACAGAAATTTTTATATGAAAAATTTTCTACAGAAATTTTTATATGAAAAATTTTCTACAGAAATTTTTATATGAAAAATTTTTTATAGAAATTTTTATATGAAAAATTTTCTATAGAAATTTTTATATGAAAAATTTTCTATAGAAATTTTTATATAAAAAAATTTTTAAAAGACATTTTTATATGAAAAAATTCTCCTTAGAAATTTTTACAAGAAAAATTTTCTGTAGAAATTTTGATATGAAAAATTTTCTAAAGAAAATTTTAAATGAAAAATTTTCAAAAGTAATTTTTATACGAAAAATTTCCTAAAGAAATTTTCATACAAAAAATTTGTATATGCAAATTTTTCTAAAGAAATTTAAATATTAATACTTTTTTATTGAAACGTTTATATAATAAATTTTCTATAGAAATTTTTGTATGAAAAATTTTCTATAGAAATTTTTGTATGAAAAATTTTCTATAAAAATTTTTGTATAAAAAAATTTCTATAGAAATTTTTGTATGAAAAATTTTCTATAGAAATTTTTATGTAACAAATTGTCTATCGAAATTTTTATAAAAATAAATTTTCTATAGAAATTTTTATATAAACATTTTGCTATAGAAATTGTAATATGAAAAATTTTCTAAAGAAATTTTTGTATGAAAAATATTCTGTAGCAATTTTTATATGAAAAATTTTCTTTACAAATTTTTTATAGAATTTTTTATATGAAATTTTTATATGAAAAATTTTCTACAAAAAGTTTTATATGAAAAATTTTCTACAAAAAGTTTTATATGAAAAATTTTCTATAGAAATTTTTATATGAAAAATTTTCTATAGAAATTTTTATATGAAAAATTTTCTATAGAAATTTTTATATGAAAAATTTTCTATAGAAATTTTTATATGAAAAATTTTCTATAGAAATTTTTATATGAAAAATTTTCTATAGAAATTTTTATACGAAAAATTTTCTATAGAAATTTTTATACGAAAAATTTTCTATAGAAATTTTTATATGAAAAATTTTCTATAGAAATTTTTATATGAAAAATTTTCTATAGATATTTTTATATGAAAAATTTTCTATAGAAATTTTTATATGAAAAATTTTCTATAGAAATTTTTATATGAAAAATTTTCTATAGAAATTTTCATATGAAAAATTTTCTATAGAAATTTTTATATGAAAAATTTTCTATAAAAATTTTTATATGAAAAATTTTCTATAGAAATTTTTATATGAAAAATTTTCTAAGAAATTTTTATATGAAAAATTTTCTATAGAAATTTTTATATGAAAAATTTTCTATAGAAATTTTTATATGAAAAATTTTCTATAGAAATTTTTATATGAAAAATTTTCTATAGAAAGTTTTATATGAAAAATTTTCTATAGAAATTTTTATATGAAAAAGTTTCTATAGAAATTTTTATATGAAAAATTTTCTATAGAAATTTTTATATGAAAAAATTTTTATAGAAGTTTTATATGACATTTTCTATAGAAATTTTTATATGAAAAATTTTCTGTGCCAATTTTGATATGAAAAATTTTCTTTACAAATTTTTTATAGAATTTTTCATATGAAATTTTTATATGAAAAATTTTCTACAAAAAGTTTTATATGAAAAATTTTCTACAAAAAGTTTTATATGAAAAATTTTCTATAGAAATTTTTATATGAAAAATTTTCTATAGAAATTTTTACATGAAAAATTTTCTATAGAAATTTTTATATGAAAAATTTTCTATAGAAATTTTTATATGAAAAATTTTCTATAGAAATTCTTATATGAAAAATTTTCTATAGAAATTTTTATATGAAAAATTTTCTATAGAAATTTTTATATGAAAAATTTTCTATAGAAATTTTTATATGAAAAATTTTCTATAGAAATTTTTATATGAAAAATTTTCTATAGATATTTTTATATGAAAAATTTTCTGAAGAAATTTTTATACGAAAAATTTTCTATAGAAATTTTTATATGAAAAATTTTTTTATAGAAATTTTTATATGAAAAATTTTCTATAGAAATTTTTATATGAAAAATTTTCTATAGAAATTTTTATATGAAAAATTTTCTATAG
Organism: Stomorhina lunata; assembly: GCA_933228675.1. Taxonomy (NCBI): domain Eukaryota; kingdom Metazoa; phylum Arthropoda; class Insecta; order Diptera; family Rhiniidae; genus Stomorhina; species Stomorhina lunata. The sequence continues at coordinate 161,046,888 of OW121740.1, read as the reverse complement.
AAATTTTTATATGAAAAATTTTCTATAGAAATTTTTATATGAAAAATTTTCTATAGAAATTTTTATATGAAAAATTTTCTATAGAAATTTTTATATGAAAAATTTTCTATAGAAATTTTTATATAAAAAATTTTCTATAGAAATTTGTATATGAAACATTTTCTATAAAAAATTTTTATATGAAAAATTTTCTGTGGCAATTTTGATATGAAAAATTTTCGATACAAATTTTTATATAAAAAATTTGATATCGAAATTTTTATATTAAAAATTTTATATGAAAAATTTTCTATAGAAATTTTTATTTAAAATTTTTATAAAATAATTTTTTTTTTTTAGAAATTTAAGATGAAAAGTTTTCTACAGAAATTTTTTAATGGAAAATTTTCTATAGAAATTTTTATATAAATATATTTTCTAAAGAAATATTTATATAAATATTTTTCTATAGAAAGTTTTGTATAAAAATTTTTCTATAGACATTTTTATATGAAAATTTTCTATAGAAATTTTTATATAAAAATTTTTTTATAGACACTTTTTAATAATAAGTGCTTTATAGAAGTTTTTAAAAGAAACATTTTCTGTAGAAATTTTCATATGAAAGATTTTCTAAAGAAATTTTTATATGAAAAATTTTCTATATAAATTTTTTTATAAAAAATTCTCTATAGAAATTTTTACAAGAAAAAATTTTCATATGAAACATTTTCTAAAGAAATTTTATATGAAAGTTTTTATATTAAAATATTTATATGACAAATTTTCTATAAAAATTTTTATATTAAAAATTTTCTATAGAGATTTTTACATAAACAAATTTTCTATAAAATTTGTATATGAAAAATTTCCTATAGAAATTTTTATATGATGAATTTTGATAGAAATTTTTAAATGAAAAATTTTCTATAAAAATTTTTTTAGGAAAAATTTTCTAGGAAAAAATTTTCTATAGAAATTTTAATATGAAAAATTTTCTGTAGAAATTTGTATATAAATTATGTAAAAAAATTTCTTTAGAATTCTTATTTTATTTTTTTATTAATAATTTTTTATAGGCATTTTTATATGCAAAATTTGCTAGAAAAATTATATTGAAAATTTTTCTTTAAAAAATTTCTATGTAAGATTTTGAATATAAAATTTATTGTAATAATTTATTTTAAATTTTCTATAAAAATTTTAATATGAAAAATTTTCTGTAGAAATTTTTATATAAAAAATTTTCAAAATTTTCTATAGAATTCTTATTTTATTAAACATTTTTTATAGATATTTTTATATGCAAAATTTTCTAGAAAAATTATATGGAAAATTTTTCTTTCAAAAATTTCTATGCAAAATTTTTAAAATAAAAATTTATGGTAATAATTTATTTTAACTTATTTATTTAGGTTTATCCTTACAACAACAATTGCTTAATTAAAAGCAAATTTATAAAATATTTATTTCGGCTAATAAAGACACAAGTTCAGACTCATTATGTAGGATCGTAATCTCTGTCAAACTAATGTAAACAAATATGAGAACAAATGACAGAAAAATCCCAAAAAAAAATAAAATAAATTACATTAATTTTAATGTTACAACTAACTAATGTATGTAATTTACTAAGGCAAATGCAAATTAACTTACGTATATACTAAATTTTATATATAAAGTATACAATTACCTATAACATACAAACATTTACCAAATGTTCTTGTATAATCGTATATGTAAGATAATGTTAACACTTTGTTTAAAAATTTCTTGTTCGTCTGAATGTATGTATGTTTGTATGTATGTCCAAATGAGTGAATGAGTACTCTAGCATTAGCCAAATTACAACATACGAAATAATGAAATAGTTAGATTCACATCTAAGTTCCCATCTAGGGTATTCTCCATAAAACACGTCCAGCGAGTTTAAGGGTCAAAGAGTGCTAGAGAACAAACAAACAATAATAGTTTATTAACAAACTTATTCACTCACACATGCAAAGATTCATTAACACACACCCACATACACTCTTACATACACTTACACTAACATGGATAGACAAACATTATGTTAGAACAAAATTAACTCAATTAACATGTGTTTTTGTTGCCCATTACTGACCATAATGCTTTTTGTTTTTAGTTAATCCTGTTGCATGCAACATTGTAGTTGCCAACTTGTAGTCGAAATGTCTCACCAGAGAGTTGAAAAGTTTGCAACTTTTTTCTTTTCACAACAAATGAATAGAGTAAGTGCAAAGGGAGAGATCTGGTGCTGCAAGATTATTAAAGAGGTAATATGTCTTATGCTTATGCCTTATTATATGTCCATGCATTATCTACCTTTAAGTGTACCAATACAGAAAATTTTTCTTGTAAAAATTTCTTTAAAGAATTTTTAATAAAAAAATCTCTAAAGAAAATTTTTCATTTAAAAATTCCTATAGAATTTTTTTTTTTTTATAAAAACTTCTATAGAAAATTTGTCATATAAGAATTTTTATACAAAATTTGTCATAAAAAAATTTTTATAGAAAATTTTTCATATAAAAATTTCTATAAAATTTTTATTTAAACATTTCTATAGAAAATTGCCCTATACAAATTTTTATAGAAAATTTCTCATATTAAAAATTTCAATGAAAAATTATTCATATAGAAATTTCTACAGAAATTTATAAGAATTTTTATACAAAATTTGTCATATAAAAATTTTTATAGAAAATTTTTCATATTAAAAATTTCTATAAAATGTTTATTTAAAAATTTCTATAGAAAATTGTCATATACAAATTTTTATGTAAAATTTTTCATATTAAAAATTTCTATAAAAAATTATTCATATAAAAAATTCTACAGAAATTTTTTCATATTGAAATTACTATAGAAAATTTGTCATACAAAAATTTCTCATGCCAAACTTTCTATAGAAATTTTTTCATAAAAAAATTTTTATAGAACATTTTTCATATAAAAATTTCTATAGAAAATTTTTCATATAAAAATTTCTATAGAATTTTTTTTTATAAAAATTTTTATAGAAACATTTTTCATATTAAAATTTCTATAGAACATTTTTCATATAAAAATTTCTATAGAAAATTGTTCATATAAAAATTTCTATAAAAAATTTTTGATATAAAAATTTCTACAGAAATTTTTTTATATTAAAATTTCTACAGAAATTTTTTCATATTAAAATTTCTAAAGAAAATTTCTCATATAAAAATTTCTCATTGAAAATTTCTCATATCAAAGTTTCTGTAGAATATTTTGCGTAAAAACATTTCTATAGAACATTTTTCATATAAAAATTTCTATAGAGAATTGTGCATAAAAAAATTTCTATAAAAAAATTTTTATATTAAAATTTTTATACAAAATTTTTCATATAAAAATTTCTATAAAAAAATTTTTATAGAAAGAAAATGTTTTATATGAAAATTGCTATAGAAAATTATTCATTTAAAAATTCCTATTAAAAAATTTTCATCTAAAAATTTCTATAGAAATTCTATAGAAAAATTTTCATATAAAAATTTCTTTAGAAATTTTGTCATATAAAAATTTTATATATAAAAATTTCTATAGAAAATATGTCATATAAAAATTTCCTTAGAAAATGTTTCATTTAAAAATTTCTTTAAAAACAAATTTAATTTAAAAATTTCTATAGAAAATTTTTCATATAAAATTTTCTCCAGCAAATTTTTCATATAAAAATTTTTACAGAAAATTTTTCTTATAAGAGTTTGTCATATAAGGATTATTATAGAAAATTTTTCATACAAAAATTTCTATAGAAAATTTTTCATACAAAAATTTCTAAAGAGAATTTTTTATATAAAAATTTCTATAGAGATCTTTTAATAGAAAGATTTCTATAGAAAACTTTTCGTATAAAAGTTTCTATAGAAAAATTTGCATATACAAATTTTTATTGAATTTTTTCTTTTTAATTTTTCATTTTAAAATTTTTATAAGAAATATTTTATCTATAAATTTCTAAAGAAAATTTTTCATATATAAATTTTTACAGAAAATTTTTCTTATAAAAATTACTATAGAAAATTTGTATATATAAAAATTTTTATAGAAATTTTTTCATACAAAAATTTTAATAGAAAATTTTTTATATAAAAATTTTTATTGAAAATTTTTCATATAAAAATTTCTATAGAACATTTTTCATATAAAAATTTTTATAGAAGATTTTTCAAATAAAAATTTCTATATATATATAAAAATTTCTATAGAATATTTTTCATATAAAAATTTCTATAAATAAATTTTCGATGTAAAAATTTTTTATATACAATTTTCTATAGAATATTTTTCATATAAAATTTTTTTTAGAAAATTTTGCATATATGAATTTCTATAGAAAATTTGTCATATAAAAATTTTTATAGAAAATTTTTTAAATAAAAACTTCAATGGAAAATTTTGGATATAAAAATTTCTATAGAAAATTTTTTTATATAAAATTTTCTATAGAAAATTTTATATATAAAATTTTTTTTAGAAAATTTTTCATATAAAAATTTTTCTAGAAAATTATTCATATAAAAATTTCTATAAAAAATTTGTCATATAAAAATTCCTGTAGAAAATTATTTATAAGATTTTTCAAATAAAAATTTCTATAGAACATTTTTCATATAAAAATTTCTATGAATAAATTTTCGATGTAAAAATTTTTTATATACAATTTTCTATAGAATATTTTTCATATAAAATTTTTTTTTAGAAAATTTTGCATATATGAATTTTTATAGAAAATTTGTCATATAAAAATTTTTATAGAGAATTTTTTACATAAAAACTTCAATGGAAAATTTTGGATATAAAAATTTCTATAGAAAATGTTTTTATATAAAATTTTCTATAGAAAATTTTATATATAAAAATTTTTTTAGAAAATTTTTCATATAAAAATTTTTTTAGAAAATTATTCATATAAAAATTTCTATAAAAAATTTGTCATATAAAAATTCCTGTAGAAAATTTTTTATATAAAAATTTCTATAGAATATTTTTCTTATAAATTTTTTTTTCAGAAAAATTTTTCTTATAAAAATTTTTACTGAGAACTTTTTGTATAAAAATTTCTATAGAAAAAAATGTTCAAATAAAAATTTGTCATATAAAAATTTCTCATATAAAAATTTATATAGAAAGTTTGTGTCCGTCTATCCGTCAAATGAAAAGGCGATCATCTGCGCCATTAAGATATGTTTCTGAATTTTGTACAATTTGTTGATGGGTATATAAGGTTTGGCACAGCCGAATATAACTCTCTTACTGGTTTTATATTAACATCTAAAATCTCTTAAAAAATCACCTCATAAATATAAAAGTTTTGATAAATAAATTGACATTTGAACTTTTAGCCTCACACGTGCATCGTTTTTAGCTAACAAAAACTAAAATCAAATTAACCTTAACAAATATTATAATATTATGATATTAATGTGAGCTTCATTTTTTGTTTGGCATTTTATCGCCAGTTCTATCTCTGGGCTGCCATTAATTTTATCATATCAATCTTAACAAGAAAATTCTATTTATAAACTTGTATGTTAGAACCCAAAACACTTTTAACGCTTGTATCATGCTGCTTTAACTACAAACCCAGCAAAACTTTGGTAATGGCAAGTACTCTGATAACTGGTTACCTTGTAACGACTACAACATACCATCCGAATAAATAATAAGTTATTACAGAAGTACTTATTTGTAATTAAGATGGTAATTAAAACTTAATGGCCCCGGTTCAAATCCCACCAAGGGCAACAATTTTTTTTAGTTTTTTTTTTTATTAAAAGAGTCTTTTTAAATGATTTTTGAATTTTAAGAACTTAAATATTATCTTCTGTAAAAAAAATTTGTAAAACTAACTCACGTTAATGAAAAAATACCATCATGAGTCAATTTTGATTATTTAGGGGATGTTGAATACCAAACACGATTCTAATTGGTCTTAACTTGGTAAGCCCAACTTATCTGGTTCATCCTTCATCTCAATTGTGGACACACACCTCCACATGGTATCAACCGGGGAGCTAGTTTAACACCCATTAATATTGTGTTCCGAGAGTTGTCCCATAAGATCGATAAAAAATGGGTTAGGATTACGGGCTAGTAACCCTCTCTTGAAAAAAAATACAATGAAGAGGATAAAATTAGAATTGAAATGTCTCACTACCTAATGTTAGAGGAGGATGTCCGAAACTTCGATAGAAAGACCAAGTAGAGGAACATTTTTCAAAGCTTGGCCTATAAAATTGGAGAATATTCGCACAATTGGAGAATATTCGCACAAGATCGAAATCCCACCTTAACAGGTTGTAACATTTAAGTAAGTATGAGTCAATCTTATGTAAAAACTTATACATAAAAGAAGATTTAAATTGTTTAAGTTTTAAAATAATTTTAAAAAAGTTTTAAAATAATTACAAAAAATCGTATAAAAATATTTTTCCAAAAATTACAACAAAGCAAAAAAAAGCAGGGAAAAACAAAGTTATTTTCACATGATTTTGGATCTAAAAATAAAAATTGTTTATATTAATTATAAGCTGCTAAGTTTTCAACATATGAAGTAGCTCAGTGGAAGAGTCTCTGCCTAGCAGTCGGAGGGTCTGGGTTCGAGCCCCCATGGGATCATAAAAAAAATTTTGTATTTCGTTTAAAAATATATGTTTTTAATAAAACAACAACAAAAAAGTTGTTGCTGTTGTTGTTGTTGCTTTCAAATTGCTTACCCAAGCCATTACTTTTCTGCAATTGGTAAGTACTTGCCTTTGGTAATGAAAAGTTTTGCTGGGAATGCAACTTTTAGTTTTTTGTCTACCAAATTCTTATTTTTAGGAGACATTGACATAAAAAAATATCGTGTATCATTTCCTTAAGTACGAGTATATGGAAAAACTCCAAGAGTGTAAAGTAAACAAAAAAGTTCATCTTGATGTTTACGTTTAAATTTCGATGCTTGTGCTGATACTGATGTCGATAGTTTTGAATTGATGTTGGTTTAAGACAATTTACACTTTAAGACTTGTTCGTTATCTGCATACAAGTATTTGTACTTTGCAGTTAAATATAACTTTAGGGGATTTTCACAATGCGATAGCTTTAGCTTAGAATCCTTAGCAGTTGTTAACTAACAGAAAAGCAGATTAATCATTTAGCGTTGAGTAGAGCAGGGAAGTTGTAGATTTTTCAAAAGAAATTTTTAAGATATTTAAAAGTAGTTAAGATACTAAGTGAATTTACTTGATATCTTAAATTTAATTTCTTTATAGGTTTTAAACTTTTTTGTTGTATAAAATAATATTACAAATAGGTTATGCATACAGACATAATTTTAAAAATAAATTTTTAATATTTAATAAAAAAATATTTTTTTAATAGTTTTGTCTTTGGTAAGGTGTCTCTGGGCTTGTATCTGAGCTTATTTTTGTTCTTGGGGTATGAGAATTTTCGATAGTCACTTCAGTAAGTCTCAAAACACTAAAGTGTTTTCGTTATGTGTCAAATAGTTAAGTGCAAATTTGTTTATAACCATATGAATACTTAAAATAATACTATATCTAGGGAAGGGGAAACTAAAAATAGGGAAATACAGTTAAACAATATAAGTAAGTAGTCATATTGTTGGTTTATATTGAGAGATTTTGTAGAGTGTCTCAAGTTTAAATTATAACACAGTACGACAGTGATTGGTACACATGAGAAATGTTAATAGAATATGAAAATAGGCTTAAAATGAAGAAATACCTGTCTCGGCGTTTTGCTGTAGCACGTCAGAATTTTAAGAAAATATATTTTAAAGATTCGAGGGACAGTGGAGGTTCACTTGTAAAGTAATACTATTATAAAAAGTTCTATAACAATCCAGTTTTGAAAAGGGAATTAAATTTGGAAAAATTGCATTGAAATTTTTTTTATAGAAATAATTTCATTGAAATTTTTTAAATAAAAAAGAAATGTTCTTAAAATTGTTAGTATAAATTTTGAAATTTTCTTTGGAATTTTTTTTTATAGAAAAAAATTTATTAAAATTTTTCTTATAGAAACATTTTTTCGAAAAGTTTCTTTTAAAAAAAGTTTCATTAAAATTTCAATGAAATTTTTCTTATAGAAAAAATTTCATTGAAATTTTTCTTATAGAAAAAATGTGATTCCCGGGGCGGGGTTATATGGGAGCTCTACTAAATGTCAACCGATTTCGCCCATTTTCAATAAACCACTTTTTTAATACATTTACAGTACTTTTGTATTTTGTTGTCTCTCTAACTCTTTTGGTTAAGGGGCTATTGCATTTTCATTTAACAGACAGACGGACAAAAACCCCCTTTCTTTTTGGAATTTTGTGTTTCCGTAAGTTTTTTATATGGGAGCTACGGTTAAATGTGAACCGATTTCTTGCTATAGAAATTTTTTTCATATAAAAATTGTATATATAAAAATTTCTATAGAAAATTTGTTATATAAAAAATTCAACAGAAAATATTTTATTTAAAAATATCTATAAAAAATTTTTCATTTAAAAATTTCAATAGAAAATTTTTCGTATAAAGTTCCTATAGAAAATTTTTCATATAAAAATTTTTACAGAAAATTTTTCTAATAAGAATTTGTCATATCAGAATTTTTATAGAAAATTTTTCATATAAAAAATTCTATAGAGAACTTTTTATATAAAAATTTCTATTGAGAATTTTTTATATAAAAATTTCTACAGAAACTTTTCGTATAAAAATTGCTATAGAAATTTTTTCATATAAAAATTTTTAAGAATTTGTCACATAAAAATTTGTATAGAAAATTGTTCATATAAAAATTTCTGTAGATAATTTTTCATTTAAAAATTTTTTAAAAAAATTTTTCATATAAAAATTTCAAGAGAAATTTTTTCAGATTAAAATTTTTATAGAAAATTTTTCATACAAAAATTTCTATAGATATTTTTCATATCAAATTTTTATATGAAAAAATTTCTATAGAACATTTTTCATATAAAAATTTCTATAGAAAATTTTTGTATGAAAAAATTTCTATAGAAAATTTTTTATATAAAAATTTCTATAGAATATTTTTCATATAAAAATTTCTTTAGAAAATTTTCATATATGAATTTCTATAGAAAATTTGTCATATAAAAATTTCTGTAGAACACTTTTCATATAAAAATTTCTATAGAAAATTTTTGATGTAAAAATTTCTATAGAAAATTTTTTATATTAAAATTTCTATAGAATATTTTTCATATAAAAATTTCTTTAGAAAATTTTCATATAAATATGAATTTCTATAGAAAATTTGTCATATAAAAATTTATATAGGAAAATTTTTATATAAAAATTTCTATAGAAAATTTTGGATACAAAAATTTCTTTAGAAAATTTTTTTTTTTATAAAAATTTCTGTAGAAAATTTTTTATATAAACATTTTTTTTAGAAAATTTGTCATAAAAAATTTTTATAGAAAATTTTTTATTCAAAAAAAAGTGTATTTGCATTTGATCCCAAACCTGTTACATTTATTTATTAATGTAACAGATCAATTTATTGATAAAAAGCCAAAAAAATGTTTGCGGAGAAACCAAATTCCTCGACGCGTTTCGATGGTTGGTTAAGCCATCTCTTCAGGAGGATTATCCCCAATTTAGACAGATCGAAAAAAAGAGATGGCTTAACCAACCATCGAAACGCGTCGAGGAATTTGGTTTCTCCGCAAACATTTTTTGGCTTTTTATCAATAAATTGATCTGTTACATTAATAAATAAATGTAACAGGTTTGGGATCAAATGCAAATACACTTCTTTTTGAATAATATTTACATCCCGACTAATTTGTTATTTTTTGAGAAAGTTTTTTATATAAAAATTTCTATAGAAAATTGTTTATATAAAAATTTCTATAGAAAATTTTTTATATAAAAATTTCTATAGAATATTTTTCATATAAAAATTTGTCCAGAAAATTTTTTTATAAAAATTTTTAATGAAAACTGTCTATAGAAAAATTTGTCATATAAAAATTTCTATAGAAAATTTTTCATATAAAAATTTATATAGAAAGTTTGTGTCCGTCTATCCGTCAAATGAAAGGGCGATAGCGCCTTAACTAAAAGAGCCAGAGGTAAAAAATTTTACAAAAATAATAAAACAGACAGACAGACAGATAGACAGACAGACATCGCTCAATCGTTATATATATTTCAATTTGATATATTTAACAATATCTTCGTTTTGATTGAGCTCTGCGAGCTCTTTATAGCTTCTCAGAAAGGCCAAATTTTCATCTAAGGATTTTTCTTTTAATAATTCTTAGTGAATCCTCCTCAGAACGCGTCATGTAGAATACTTCTGATCCGAAAATTATACACTGTTGATTTATGATTTCTTCCATATGAAGCTTTTTATTTTCTTGACTATTGAAACACATTTGACTACAGTGGTAAAAAGTAACATATGGTCGGGCTTGACCGACTTTTTTTATAATATAAAGATGTTGTACTTCCATACATTGATTTGCCGTATGGTCCATTTGGAAAGTCCCATAAAAAGAGTGTTTATCGCTTTTACTCTAATTCAGAAACAACTAAATAAGATGGTTATCCAATGAATGAAAGCTAAGGCACATGAACTTTATATTTGTTTGAGAGTTTATTTGTTTTTCATTGTTCTTTAACCATTTTAATTTCACTTTTGGCAGAAAGAAAATGTATAGAATGCAATATGTTTATAACATTGTTTATAACAATATTCAGATTTTGTCCAAAAAAAAACATACATTTTTAACTTAAGACTTTATTGCAAAAAATGCTATTTCCATATTTAAACATACTTACATATGTATATGTTCAACCTTTTTTATCTATCTGAAATTTCATTTCAGTTTATTTTACATTTATACTCATACTTATATAAACACATATTTATGTATGTATTTGTTAAAGTGTAAAATTTTTAAGCATGTTTTTTTCTTATTTCCCGTAAATAAAAACCACATCTGTAACAACAAAAAATTTTATGCATTAATAAAAAAACTTTATTGTATGGTCCATATATGAGTAGTGTTTTTAATACATACACATTTTTTTTTGATATACTACAACAAGTTCATTGTAAGGGGAAAAGGAAATTAAAATTTTACAAAAATTTTACAAAAAATGTATATTAATTTGCTTTCCTGAGCATTTTGTTACTTTTTGCCCACAGATTATGAATTTTTGTCATATGTTTTAAAAATAGGGAAAAAATTATATTATTTTTAAGTAGTTAATGGAAGTTCAAGATATGTTTATAATTTGAATTACTGAAAGAATTATCATTTATATTATAATGCTTAATTAATGGTACATATTTTGTCCTTGAATTTTTAATATAAAAATTAAATGAAAATAAATGCAACTTGAAATGGAATTGAAATGAAATGAAAATTTTTTTTAAAAATAACAAAATTAAACTTTTGTAGGGCATGACTTTGAAAAATTATTTCTTAAAAATTATTCATTGTATCTAGCACCTGAATTAATTTATCATTGTTTCGTTTTTATACTGACTATCAAAAATAATATATTGAGATTCTCATTTCGTTTGTAATGTCCTTAAAATTGGCTCAAAAGCCAGAATTGATGTGCATTCTGAGTTTTAAGACGATTGTCTGTTTGTCTGTCTGTCTGTCTGTCTGTCTGTCTGTCTATCTGTCTGTCTGTCTGTCTGTCTGTCTGTCTGTCTGTCTGTCTGTCTGTCCGTCTGTGTGTCTGTCTGTCTGTCTGTCTGTATGTCTGTTTGTCTGTCTATCTATCTGTCGGTCTTGTTTTATTTCCTTTCAAAAGTTTCTCAGGCTTAAGGAAAATTTCCTGATAGGGAAGATTAAAAAATGTCAATATAAAGCCCTTCAAAAATACATTTTAACCAATTTAATGTAAGTCTATAATGTTCCCAAATATAAAAATTTTTATTTCGCTTTAAGTTTTATTTTAAGCAAAAATTTCGAAAGTTTTGTAATGTTTAATTTCTTGAAGTTGAATCTGTGGCACGTAACTTTGGCTGTTGCTGATTTACTTTGTTATGACTGTATGTGATTTAGCTTTTTTTTTTTTGCTTCGTAGTTTAATTCACATGGTGGCAACAACGCATACCATTAATGCGTTAAATCACTCGGGTAACATTGGTCTCTATGGTGTTGAATGGTATGTATTTGCTTGTAGTTGTTGTTTTGTTTTAATTTTATTGCTGTAGACAAAGTATTGAAATGTTTGCAGCAGGGACGGGAGGTGTTTATTGCATGATTTATTTTGAATATAAAAATAAATTTGTATAAAAGGCTTACAAAAATGTGTGATTGTGAACAGCCTAAATGCCTTAAAAATTGATGCCTCAAATAACACTGGGCAACAAGAGAAATAACTTTGAAGTCTCACTATTTAATTTCGATGTATTATGGCCCTCTATGTACAAAAACAAATAAAATTTAAAATTCTATTGAAACAATTTTTCTTTTTATATTTTTTCTAAAATTACGGATTTTCACAAAGGTAGTTCCATTGATTTTATTATATCTTGGAAATGGCTTGTCTGAAATCATTAAAAGGAGCACTGGTGGACTCACCACAAAATTTACTGTAAGCCCTGAATTTTTTATATGGTCAACGGTTGTGGAGTTTTTCAGATAAAAATGTAATTTTTTTTTTGCAAAATCAAAAAATTTTTGTTTCTTAAAAATTCATAAAAATCGATCATTTCAAAAATTTACCATTTTTGGGATCACTAATATTTCTTATACAAAATTAAAATTTTTCACAAAAAAACAAGTTAAAACATATGTTAAACAGTTGTAGAGGTTTTCACATAGAAATTTAAAAATGTTTTCAAAAATTCATAAAAAATCGAAGATTTTAAAAACTTACCATTTTTGGGATCACTAACATTTTTTATATAAGATTAAAATTTTTCACAAAAAAGCTGTTACAGCCATTTAGTAACATTGTTATTATGCGTTAAAATCTAACGAAATTTTAGGATCACTGTCATTTTTCATATAAAATGAAAATTTTTTATAAAAATTTAAAATTTTTAAAAAAAACTTTAACTGGATGTAACTTTCTAATTATGCGTTTAAATGGAAATCTAATGAAATTTTAGGATCACTAAAATTTTTCATATGAAATGAAAATTTTTCACAAAAAAACTGTAAATGGCTGTAACTTTGTTATTATGCGTTTAAATTGAAATCTAATGAAATTTTGGGATCACTAAAATTTTTCATATAAAATTAACATTTGTCATATAAAATGAAAATTTTTTTATCAAAAATTAAAATTTTTCCCAAAAAACTTTAAATGGCTATAACTTTGTTATTATACGTTTAAAATGAAATTTAAAGAAGTTTTGGGATCACAAACGTTTTTTAAATAAAATAAAATTTTTCATATTAAAATACATTTTTTCACGATCTTAAAACTGTAAATATTATAAATAATTGAAGCCTTATTTCTTGAAAATACATGAATAATAGTTGGTTTTATTGACAATAAAGTGAAAATTAGCAAACATTTTTCATATGAAAAATTACAAAATTTTAAAAATTAAGTAACGTATACAATTTTTAAAATATGTACTTTAATGAGACTTGGCATTGCTACTTCACTTTTTGTTAACAAAATCACGATATATGAATGGATTTTAAATAAAAGAGGTTCATTTTATTTGAAACATTCACAGCTTTGTAACCATCTTATGAAAATGGTATATTTTTATCATCTTCAATTTTTTTGAATTTTTAAAAAATAAAAAAATTTAAAAAAACCAAAAAAAAACTAAGCGCAAATAACTCCGAATCCGTTAAGCATATCAAAAACTGATCTTAAAAGCACTTAAGGATATTTGTATTTGTTATTCTATTCTGTAAATTTTAACAAAACCGAATTATCCATTTTAAAGATATGATAATATTAATCTGAAAAATGGCAAATTTTATAAAAAAAATTTTAAAAAAATAATGTATCCATAGAATTTAATATCTCGGCCGTTTTTATAAATAGCAGACCACAACAAATAAAAACAAGTAAGAAGGTGCTATAGTCGGCCAACGATACCCTTCACCACTTTTCGTATATAAAGACAAATATTAGCAAAATTTGGCCATCATACAAACGTTTTCCCAAAACTTTTATATATAAGCTGTTTCCGTTATTTGGACTTATATTAAAGCTAGGGTCAAATGTGGACCACTTATCTCGAAATTTGGTAAGTTGATGACAGATTTTACAAAATTTATCTATGCAAGAAATAAACTCAAAATTCTCATTATCTTTAGATTTATGAGCGTTTTAATGATTTTTTGTCTCATTTAGTGCGTTTTGATAAAAGAGTTTATGGGAGTATTATGGGAGCTATGGTCAACTGGGGACCGATGTCAACAAAATTTGGTACAGTGATTTTGATTTATCTAAGCAGTATTTTTTTTTAAATTTCATGAAAAAATATTGATATTTGTGGCCAATGTATCGATTCCGGGAAGTGGGACCTATGGGAGATACCATAAATATTGGACCGATTTCGACGAATTTCAATAGCCATAGTCACAATATCAAAAAAATGATCTGTGCCAAATTTCATCATCAAATTTCACTATCTTGAGAATTGCGACCTGTAGTTTGATTACAAGGTATGCATGGGGTCCAGCCAGCCATCCAGACGGACGGGCGGACGGGCGGACGGACTGACATCGCTAAATCGACTCAGAAGGTGATTCTAAGTCTATTGGTATACTAAAAGGTGGGTCTAAGACAAATCGGGTCCAAAGTTTAGGAGCCCATTTGTAAGGGGAAAAATGTTTTTTTTTTTGTTTTTGCGAAATTTAATGCTTTTTATTAAAATTCGCTGATTATTACTTGATATTTCGTAATCTCGCTATGAAAATTTTATGGAAATCCAAATTTTGATATTTGACCCCGGTGAAGAAAGGGTTAATCTCGACCAATATCAAAAAACCTTTTAGCATAGGTTTTTCATCAACTAAGCAATAATAATAACTATTTTGATTTGTTTAAATTTAATACAAGTAAAATTTAACGAGCATCTACTATAATTTGTTCCAAAAATTTACATTTTCGCGAAATTCTTCAATTTAAAATCGCAGGTACGGCGAAACGGTTCAAAATATCGATCTAATTTTTTTGAGTTTTATTCCACCATTTGTCTGTTTTAACATACAGGAGAGCAAATTCTAAATTTGAAATATTTGTTGAACAAAATTTTCAAAAAATTAAAAAATGATTTTTGAAAACGACCTCAGAAAAATGTACCATTTTCCAACATGAAAAAAACTAAGTAAATTTGATTATATTTTAACAAAACTGAACTATTTACTATGTAGTGACAAGCCATTAAATGATAAATCATTTCTAACTTTGCAATTTCTTTATTTACAACCAGAGACCGGATTTTAATACTTTTAAAACAATATTTTCATGTTTTAATCCATAAAAAAAGAATCATTGAAGTTTAAAAAAATATTAAAAATCCCTCATGATTTTTATTTGTTCAAACATTTTGTTTCTTTTTTCAATCCGATGAATATAAAATATAAAAAAATCGTTTGGGATATTTATCAGTACAGTTCAAAATTATTTTCATCTTTTTTCATCCGATGAAAATAAATTTTGATAGAAAAAATTCAAATTTTATTTCTGTATTTGTCCGGGTATAAAACATCTTTAGGACGTTTAAATAGCAATAAATTCAATTATTGTTGCAAATTTTATATTGAAATGGGTTTGGGCAACAAATGGTCTTTGTCTAAGTGCGTTTAAAACGTTTTAAAGTTATTTTTTTTTGGAAATAGCGACGCGAATCAAAGAAACCACCAATAGTTCCCATTAGAACTATTATCTTTAACTTCGATGTCCTAAAAAATTGCAATAAATTGTAAGCATTCATACATTCATTGTTGAAAATTTTAAAATTTCATAAACATTTTATTTTTTCAAAGTCAAAACAGAAGTTCAAAAATAAAACAATCAATAAAATATTTTTCTGTTCGGATATTTATCGTTATAGATATTTAAAATTTTCATCATGAGGGATATTTATATTTCAAATATAAATCCATCTTTTTTTATTTTTCGATCGAAATGAAAATAAATTTTCATCGGCAATGATATTTATACTTGATGGATTTAAAAAATAAAACTATCTCCGGTCTCTGTTTACAACATTTAATTTTTGGTGCATATCCTTAGGCGCGTTTTCAAGAACATGCATTTTCGGGGAAAACTGCAATAACTTTTAAACTACTTCATGGATTTAAGTCTTTAGTCGATTTGAAATAAAGCTGTGTTAGTTCTGTTTAATATTCTATGATTTTTTCTTCTAAAAATTATTTATTTTTGGTTTAAATTTCGCAAAAACAAAAAAATAACCCATTTTTCCCCATACAAACGGGCACTTAAACTTTGGACCCGATGCGCGCCCATAGAGCGTTGTCCGATTTGGCTCAAACTTTCAGATCTAAAATTTTAGACTTAGTGTTACAATATTCCGTTGAAAAAGTTATAAAATTCGAAAAAAACATTTTCTTTCATACAAAAAATTGTCACCCTAAAGGGCACATGGTCTATGTATAAGTATACAAACATTTCCATGCCTGGTTGTTGTGTGAGTGTGTGTGTTAAAGTAAATATCGTTCTATTGTTTGTTTTTTATTTATTAGTGCTTTACATTATATCTTTTTTCTAATATGTATTTGTTTGGTTTTCTGTAAACGGCCCATTTTATGGGGAGTAAAACATTTCGAGTGCTTTTTTATTTGCTCGGTTGGTTTGCAAAGTAATATATTTTGATTTTTATTATTAGCGTTACTTATTTTGTAAAACAAATAACAAAATAATATAAAACAAATAAATAAACATTGAAATATACTTAAGAGCGATTCCCAATTAACCGCTACAAATGAAAGTCGTTTGATTTCAGGGTATATTTCAGGTATGTTTTCCGAGAACCTTGCAAGGTATTCGATACTAGTTGTTTTTTTTTTATTATTCTAAACATTTAGATAGAATTTTTAAAGATATTTAAAAGAGAAACAAAAATGTTATACCTTAAAATTGTTTAAACTTCATTTCAAGGTGGAGCCTTAAAAGTTGTTTTTCATTCGTATGGAAATAAGGCAGCCCTCAAATACACATGAATATTTTCGCAATGCCAAAATACCATAAAAAAAGCAAAAATGTTAAACTTCTATACAATTTTTAAATTAAATAAAATTTTGCTAAAATATCTGGTATATTTGTGGCATGTTTCGCTATCAGTAATATTCTTTTTTTTTTTTTGGTTCCATCAAATGAAATACAGCTGCAACTAAATAATAAACAGATACAAATAAAAATCATTAAAATTTATTGGTATTTTTCACAATGAATTGAATTTGATATTACAAATTCCCATTGAAGGAATGTGTTTAATTATGTGTGGAGCTAAATATATTTGTATTATTCTATATTATTGCATGTTTATTGTTCTGAAATATTTTAGAGGAATTCTGACTGACGGCTGAAGTTGAGCACCAAATATTTGACTGCAATGTTTTTGATATTTTAGAATAATTTAACTAAATTCTGTGAACTGTGATTAACTAATAACTGTTGCGGGTACATGTTATTTAAGTGATAGTGAAATGGAAAATAATTTTAGTGATTTTAATAGAGTCAAAATATTCTACAGAAATTTGTCAATACAAATTTTATTTGTAGAAAATTATTATAGAAACATTTTTCATATGAATTTCTTTTATGGAAGCATTTTCGATATAAACTGTTTTTTGGAATTTCGGTATGAAAAAATTTCTATAAAAGTGTCGATAGAAATTTTCTAAATGAAAACAATTTGTATGCAAATTTTATAACTGAAAAAAATTCTAAACAATTAATTCTGAATAAACAAGTAAGAAAGCGCTATAGTCGGTCAAGCCGACCATACGATACCCTTCACCACTAAGGTCAAAGGTGTTATTTTTCCTGTATAAAGACAAATATTTGCTAAATTTTGCCATCATACAAACATTTTCTCAAAACTTATATATTCAACCTGTTTCCGTCATTTGGACTTATATGAGAGCTAGGGTCAAATGTGGACCGATATTCTCGAAATTTAGCAAATTAATTACAGTTGTTACAAAAATTATAAAATAAGCTTAAAATTTTCATTATCTTTAGATTTACGAGCGTTTTAGAGATTTTTTGTCTCATTTAGTGCGTTTTTAAAGAAGAGTTTGTATGGGAGCTATGGTCAAATGTGGACCGATTTCAACAAAATTTGGTACAGTGATTAAAGTTTACATAAGCAGTATTTGTTTTAAATTTCATGAAAAAATATTGACATTTGTGGTCAATATAGCAATTCCGGGAAGTGGGACCTATGGGAGGTACCATAAATAATGGACCGATTTTGACCAATTTCAATAGCCATGGTCCCATTATCAAAAAAATTATCTGTGCCAAATTTCATCAAATTATCTTTAGAATTGCGACCTGTAGTTTGATTACAAGGTTTACATGGCGGCCCAGCCAGCCAGACAGCCAGACGGACGGACGGACGGACGGACATCGCTAAATCGACTCAGAAAGTGATTCTAAGTCTATTGGTATACTAAAAGGTGGGTCTAAGACAAATATTTCTATGCGTTACATACATCAGCACAAACTTATAATACCCTTTCCACCTATGGTGGTGAAGGGTATTAAAAGCTTCTTTAGAATTTATTTGAAGAAATTCCTATAAAAATTTTCTATATAAAAATATATACATATAAGCAAATATTCTTAATGAAAAATTTCAATAGAAATTTTTTATATAAAATTTTTTTACTGAAATTTTAACAGAATTTTTCTACATTAAAAAAAATATTGAAATTATCTATATGAAAATATTTTTACAGAAATTTTCTATACGAAAAAATTTAAAAGAAATTTTCTACATAAAAAACAATTTTTAAAATTTTCTATATGAAAAAATTTCATAAAAGGTTTGATATTGAAATTATCTTTATGAAAAACTTTTAACAGATACTAAAAAATGTTTGTGTTTACTTTTGTTCAGTCGATAATCTAATCTAATGTAATGCGTAATGATTGTGTTTGTAAAATAGGTCATAGCGCTAGGTGTTCGATCTGTTCAACCATTGAAAAACGTCGAGAATTGATTGTGCCCACAAAAATGTAATGTAATGGATTGGGATCAAATGCAAATAATTTTTCTTTTTTAGAGAATTGACTATATGAAAAAATTTTAACAGAAATTTCGTACATAAAAACAACATCTTAAAATTTTCTATATAAAAAAATTTTATTCAAATTGTCTGCGTAAAAAAATTACAATAAAAAAATTATTAAAATTTTCTACATAAAAAAATTATTGAAATTTTCTATATAAAAAAATTTTATTGAAATTTTCTATATGAAAAAATTTATACAGAAATTTTCTTCAAAAAATATACAGAAATTTTCTACAAAAATTTTGTATATAAAAAGTTTTTATAAACATTTTATGTATTCAATAATCGGTAAAGAAATTTTCTTTAAGAAATAATTTTTATAAAAATTTTATAGTAAATTTCTACAGAAATTTTCTAAATAGAAAAATTTCAACAGAAAATTTTTTATAAAAAAATTATAAAAATATTCTAATCAAAACATTTCTAAAAAAAATTTCTAAAAATTTTGTAATGAAAAAATTTCTAGAAATTTTGCAAGAAAAAAATTTCTATCGAAATTTTCTTAATGACAAAATTTTTATCGAAATTTTTTATTTAAAAAATTCATAAAAAGAAAAAAAATCTATAGAAGTTTTCTATAAAATAAAATTCTATATAGGAAAAATTAATAATAAAAAATTTCTATAAAAATTTTTTATATGAACAAATTTCTTATGAAAAAAATTCTCAAGAAGAAAATTCTATAGAAACTTTTTATATGAAAAAATTTTTATAGAAACTTTATATATGAAAGATTTCTAGAGAAATTTTCTATATGAAAAATTTCAAATTGGAAAACGTTCTATGGGCGCGCATCGAGTCTAAAGTTCAAGAGCCCATTTGTATGGGGACAAATGTGTTACTTTTTTTTGCTTTATTAAAAAAAAAGTAAATATGAACATTGATTTGTTAGTTTTGCATTTATAATCTACAGATCAAAATCTTTTTGTAGAGAATGTAAAATAGCATTTTTCGAATACAAACCTGTCAAATCAATGATCATAAAAAAAAAAACACTTATCATGACCAAAAACAATTATTTTCACGCTTTTTTATTAAATTTCGCTATATAAAACTTAATATTCCGTAATGTCGCTATAAAAATTTTCAGAAAATTCAAATTGTGACATTTGACCGCGGTGAAGAAGGGGTTAATCTCGTCCAATAATAAAAATGCTTTAGCATAGGTTTTCCATAAACAAAGCAATAATATTAATTATCTATTTTGTTAAAATTTAATACAAGTAAAATTTACCAAGCATTTACTCGAATTTGGCTCAAAAATTTACATTTTCGTGAAATTCTTCAATGTGAAATCGCAGGTACGCCGAAACGGTTCAAGATATCGACCTAGGTTTTTTGTTTTTTATTCTCCCATTTGTCTGTTTTAACACACTGGAGAGCAAATTCTAAATTTGTAATATTTGTTGAACAAAATTTTTAAAAAATTAAAAAATGATTTTTGAAACCGACCTGAGAAAAATGTACCTTTTTCCAATATGAAATAAACTAAATAAATTTGATTATATTTAAACAAAACTAAACTATTTACTAGTAGCAAGCTATTAAATGATAAATCATGTCTAACTTTGGAATTTCTTTATTTACAACACACAATTTTTGGTGCATAACCTTAGGCGCGTTTTCAAGGAAATGAATATTCGGGGGAAAACTGCAATAACTTTTGAACTATTTAATGGATTTTCATTTTTCATGATTTGAAATAAAGCTGTGTTAGTTCTCTTTAATATTCTATTATTTTTCTTGTAAAAATTATTTATTTTTGGTCTAAACTTTGCAAAAACAAAAAAATAACCAATTTTTCCCCATACAAATGGGCTCTTAAACTTTGGACTCGATGCGCGCCCATAGAACGTTGTTTGACTTGGCTCAAATTTTCAGATCTAAACTCTTAGACCTAGTGTCATAATATTCCTTAGAAAATCATTTTAAAACAAACAAAAAAATGTTCCTGCCACCCTAATGTTAATACATTTAATGTCACCTAAAGTTTGATAGAATTTTGTTTTACATATTTTTTCAACCACAAAAGGTGGGGACATTTGAACTGATGAAAAATAAAATGTTTATATAGCGACACAAGATTCAAATTTTACTAAAGGGCTCGTTTCAGACTAATATTTCCATGGGATACAAATATCTGCACAAACCCGTATCCCTTCCACCTACAATGGTAAATGGTATAAGTAGATCAATCATAGGGATTAGAGGAGTAAATTTCATTAACTTATATTACGCCTAAGAATAAACTTAGAAACATTCAATCTCCATTAAATAATCATATAAATCTACCTTAAATTTCATTCCTTACTATATCAGTACAACAGCAAATTAAATAAGCAAATTAATTTTCATACAAGAAAACTAAATTTTCCATACGTTATGCATCGTTACCGAAACACTAATAAGCTCTTTTAATTTGACATTTTCTAGGCATTATTTGACGACAAAATGTGCATAATCATTAATACATACACACATGTTCATTCATGTTTGCACGATACCCAGATGGTTTTTGCTGCAATCAACTCTTGGACAAACTCAATCACAAGAAGACAAACAAAGTTTTCAGAAAATGTTACAAAAGAAACTCCTGTGACATTTTCACTCACTCATGTCAGTGGTTAATAATTAAAAATGCTATTTTACAGGGCGAGTCGTTTCAGTGCTGGTTATTTTATAGTGTTAGTGTTTCTGGTGATGTTTGCCTTGTAATGTTGTTCCAAAGTTTGCTATTAACACTTTTCATTATGCGGAATGAACAGAGAAAGAGGAAACTTATATAGAGAAAATTTCAATTATATTAAAGC